>JAFMSR010000001.1:52789343-52799345 GCA_022818135.1 Saxidomus purpurata
GTAAAGAGTTCGGCCGTAAGGAAGCTATACTCTGTTAACATTGGATCTGATTGAATAAATCAATCGATCCAAAAATGGAATAAAACCCGTACTTGTCTTTATGTCACGTACTTCCCATAATAACATTTCAAGCACAGGTACTTGACACATGTACTTTTTTACTTCTATATGCCTATAACATAATAACTATTATTTCATTACGTAATAGGCATACGAGTATAGAAGCCAAAAAAGTATATGTGTCAACATATGTAGGTCCGTGGTGTCAAGTGATTTCAAGAAGGTGACATATATAAAGGTTATAACAGAAGAATAAAATCATACAACTTATTTTCAACATGACCTTCTATAAACAAAGAGACAAACATTCACTTATATATGGCACACGATTTTCACACTATGTTCTCATATGAGAACCTGTTCTCAATTGAAACCTACGTTCTTACCTGGGATCACACGTTTTTTTAAAAACTTAGGTTCTCAGTGGCCGTATGCACAACTATTATGAGAACAGGTTCTTACTGACTGATTGATTGGGGTTGTTTACCCTCGGTACTTGACACTGTCAATATGACCAAGCGTGGCTTATGTAATATTATAAAAATACTTGAATAATCAAATATCAATAATAACAATAATAATTACTCGAAAACGTATGTTCTTAGTTCAGAACCTAGGTTTTTGTGCACTTGGCAACTGGCGTTATTAGCTAATTTTTGTTTGTAATTGTGCTTATTGGGTCCACCATCCTCTAAAGAGGCTATAATCGGTGCGACCCGTTATTAGCTAATCAAGTACGACTGAGATCATATAGGACAACTATCAGCACGATCACAAGTTTTCATTGGTTGTCATCAACGGCTGGATTTCCGGTAGCAGCAATAACACAGACTATTTAACCTCCTTCATAAGGGCCCCTGCCCCCCCTGCTCCCCCCAAAAAACATTTTCTTGTTGAATAAACAAAAGGAAAAGCAGAAGTATCAATCCATGCAGAGAATGGTACAACATAAGAGTAAATAAATAAATAAATAAATAAAAATAGCCAATAAAAACATATGCGCTCACGCGCTCGTTTATCTGAGAGCAAGGGTTTAAAGGGGAATAAAAAGTATTATTCATATAAAATAAAACCTATACAGTATGATAATTCTGAGAACCTAGGTTTTCAAAAAAAAAAACACTTGTGATCCCAAGTGAGAATGTAGCTTTCTGTGAGAACAGATTCTCATATGGGAACATAGGTTTTGGGAATAATTGTGCAAATCGCGTGACATTCGGGAGCTCACCAAATCGCTGTGAGGAGCTGTGGGCTGGTTAGGCGTTTACCCCAAACCGTTCACACCTTTTTAAAAGAGCGGGAGAGGGACGGAGAAGATCTACCTTCAAAATAAGAATTTGAAAAAAAAATTAATCAGGTAAATGTTCTCCGTTTTTAGTCTACAAAACTTTACTTTAAGCGATGAAGTGGTGACCAATATACTGCATTAAAATGTAGATTTTCAGTGTCTGAACATTATCATATCAGAGTTCGGTAAGATTTTGAAGGTAGGAGTCCAGTTAATGCAATTTCAATTACATTTTGCACAGCGCACTGAATCACTTTTACAAAACTCTGTGTATAAATTTTTAAATGTTTGCTTGACTTGTTAAATGTTTTGCCATTTGTTGCAATGTATAAATTTATCACTTTCAAGCTAGAAAAAACATGGGAGTAAATCAATCCATTACGGGCATGGATCTAGACGTATGCCTATTGTGCTTGTAAAAACACTGATTTGATAGTACAATGTAGATTGATTTATCGATTAGATGTGCTTTAGGTCCACCATCCTCTTTCGAGTCATATACGTACGACATGGCATGTTCTCCTGTTCATGCCCCAAAACAAAATTAGAATTCCGAGCCGAAAGTAGGAGAAAAATTTAGTGTTCAGCATTGTGTGCCCAAGAGGTAGTGATTGTCTCGTGACTTTGTCACGGCCACATCAAACAGAAGGCTCTATGTATCTCTCACGACAGATGATCGCTGTCTAACAGAGTATGTCAAGAGACTTGTGCACACGTTTCCCACATGCTAGGATTCTAAACGATAAGAAAGGGTGAGCCAAAAAATACAACTAGGCGTAATTTAGCGCACCACCCCGGTGGATCAACAACTAGGCGTAAGTGAAACAACACAATCATGTCGTGGGCGGGCCAACATGGTCAGACGTCCCATGTTAGCACACCACCCACTCTAGAGTAGCTCTCTGCATGATGTGACTCTGTAACTTCGTCATGAGCAAGGGTACCAGCCCCATTGCCCAACAGCATTCCCAGAGCACACACCACATCACACTCATCTCCAGTCTCCCCAGGTCAACTGGCAAAGATATAATTTATAGTCCAAACATATAGCCGTGACGCAGGGATTCTGGAGTACCTTCGCCACCTTGGTGGTGTCTTCACAGCATCGTGCGATAAACAAACGACCCTCTTCAGGGTCATCCCCTCGTCGTCAGCTAGGGCCCCGACTAGGCCGAAGACAAGTATCCGTCGAGACTCAGTGTCTGCTCCGCGACGTGCACGCCACGAGGGGCTGAGAGCAGTGATTGGATAGTACTGTAAATGTTGACATATTCTTGGTTTAACTGCAAAGGATTTATACTAGAGGCCTATCCTTTGATTGCAACTTGCAGATATATAAATGAGAGTATATTCAATATCTAATGTGTCGCTTCCTAGTTCGCAGTTTTGCTTGATCTTAATCTTTGATTGTTTCCATATATCATATAATATCAATGTGTGTACAAATGTATATTTAAATTTGTACATAAGGGTCTCATGATGTTGTACATAACTGTCTTACATTTGAAGACTTACAGGCAACCCACGAACACCTTGGATATATGCATGTTTTATAACTCTCACACAGTTAGCAACGAGAGACTGATGTTTTACAAAATCTAAAATGTTAAAATGATCAATGGTAAAATCAAATGAGAAAACAAAGGGTAACATTTAAATTACATGTATAAGAAATACCCAATTCAGACTCCTATCAGATTTAAAAGGGGCAGTGATGTGCTTCAGAATGTACAGTTACATGTATATTGAAACCATTTGCTGATCTTTGCAGTTCTGGTCATTACACTAACCCATGTGTATTTAGCTTCCTTAAAGGCTTGAGATTATGAATTAAATGTATATACAAAGTATACTTTTTTTACCGGCGTAAAATTCTGTTTTTTTTTCTGTGAGAGTTGGTAAGAAGGTAACGTTGTACAAAATTAGAATTATATCACTGACTTACTTTTAAAGATATTCAAGATTTAGTGGGTTTCACAATGACTTCAAACTGCATATGCAATGTTCGCCATGGCATTCGACATTCGCCCTACGAATCAAAGCCTTCAGTAACAAATGCCTGACCAAAACTGATTGCAAATGTGAATGTCTGCTGTATTTCATTTCATTCGGCTACCGTTTACATTATAACTTAAGGAGTTATTGTTAGTGCGGACGTACTGAAAACTTAGCAGTTGAGTGGCTGTTCTTTCGTTCTCTATAATTCAGGCAAAAAGTAGCCACATAACCAAACGAAATGAATTTTACTGTTACCTATTGTTGTCATAGCCAATTAACCCCCGTGTTCTTTTGTGCTAGCATTACACTCGGGTATAAACTGTCTATGAATGGGATTTTGTTAATTCATCTACGAGCCACAACATGACTACTCAGCATTGAGTATGATACTTTGTTTAACTAGAGATGAGATTTGCAGTACATATAAATACACCATTTTAATAATTATGTTGATAAATAATGATGATTTGCTAACATTTAAATCAACACTCATCAGAGATAAAAGCCTTATATTTCTTCAACTTTAGCAAGTCCATTTTCAACCC
This sequence comes from Saxidomus purpurata, assembly GCA_022818135.1. Classification (NCBI taxonomy): domain Eukaryota; kingdom Metazoa; phylum Mollusca; class Bivalvia; order Venerida; family Veneridae; genus Saxidomus; species Saxidomus purpurata. The sequence continues at coordinate 52,793,235 of JAFMSR010000001.1, forward strand.
TAGTTCCATAACTGTAGTGTCTTTCAGTAAATCCAAAGTATCTAGGGTAACTATTTCCATTCAAGTTCAAATCACCATTCCGTGTAATTGTATTTGACACGTCTGTATTGTTTGTCCGTTCGTATGGATCTAAAGTTGGTTCCCATACCCCATCCACTGGTCCCGAAGCTGTAGATCTAATCGATGTAAAAGAATCGTTCATGTCAGAATTTGAGCCTAGTCTATTTGATTTGCTGCGCCGGAATCGACCCCGTCCTCCATCTAAGATATCAGGATGTACAGTACCTATGTCAGTCATCTGAGGTCGTGCTTTGATGTATGCGTTACCACTCCGTTTATTAGCGAACGTCACCTTCGGTTGTGAGGTGTCTGTGCTCGATCCTTGCGGAGTCTCAATCACCACACGTGGTTTGGTCTTCTGTTTTTTCATTATACTCGGACCATTGCCCATGGAACACACGCAGTCTGTTCAGCCATACAACAACATAGTACAGTCACCGAATCACTCAAGGTGCCTGTTTTTACTCAGACAGTCGGTGAATTATATCCTGAAATTGAAAATTTAAAACCATTTTCTTCTAGTTTTTTTAATATCAGTTGGACGATCAATGATACATTTTATGACCGAGAGTTTAGGAAATATATAAGTATGAACCTGACCATGAGCTGGTGCGGTTGGAACTGTGATGTTTTCTGTCCGCCGGTAGTCTCAATAAGAAGACTATTTGGCCAACGTTTTAAGAAACTCTTACCAAAGTTTAGGAGAAAGGGAGCGGACACTAAAAGAACCAACATACCGACAGAAACTCTGACTGATAAACATCCGCTTCAACCCCGCCATTATCATGCACCGTATTTCCATCAGCACGAGTTGAAATAGATACATTATTCAGCATTATTCAGCTCCTTTTGTAAAGATTTTTAAAAGATGACATTAAAAGAGAATTATATTTAAGTAAACAACTATAACAAAAGCGGATACCGGTATGACTTACCTTGATTCTATAACCTATCTTGATATTTTTTGTTTCAGTTTTTCTCTCTAAATAGGCCCATCTTAAACAGTGCCCAATTCCATTACAAAGTTTCCAAAGAATTAAATTTTCGTAAAATGTTTAATATCCTTACCAAAATCTCTTAATTTTGAACTTTAAATAGATAAAATAAGTATTTCCTATACACAGAAGTAAACATGATCGATTACATTTTAAAGATGTATTGACATTCGTCTAACTTTCTTTCATTCCATTCTATAGCTATTTTATTGGCATTAAACCTATTCAGTAGCTTCAATGAACATCTGAATACGTATCCGGAATTCTGAATAGTTGTGGTACATAAGGATAAATAAAGAGCATTACGAGGGACCGTAACTTGAAAAAGACACTCCGGCACATACACCAATAGGTTATAATTAGTACTCGTATACTTTAATATGACAAGGAACAGTTATTGAACTTTTTGAATGAATTCATCACAACTATTCATTTGATTCCTGCAACCATATCTATTTATATCACACGCTGTGTCTTTCTTAGTGCTAAAGCACTAAATTAGTCAATGTGCAATTACTCTAGAGACCTGGTGATATCCAGCCTTAATTTCGGTTTAGGCATGAAAAATATGTTTGTTTCAGGTTTCCCGACCTACCCTATTTTCTGCCCCGGCTCTAGACTATTTTTTGCGTTTTAATTTATTTTTAAAATAAATTCATTAAAATATATGTTAAATTTGGAATGTTTGAGAATAAAAAATATTCCCTCCCTCCAATAAAATTCACTACCTAGCTACCTACCTACCTACCTACCTTCCGGGGGGGGGGCATGAAACCTGAAACAAACTTATTTTTTAGGCCTTGTTGCATAATAAGACCTCCGGCCCATATACAATAATACTAAATGACAAAAGGATATTGTAATAAGATATGTGAAGTAAGTGTAACACAGTATACAGACACAATTTTACAATAAATGTACATGTACTAGTCTAGACTATCTAAAATATTGATATGAATTCGTCCCTCTTCTTGATCGAAGAGTACAGAATTTGTATTTTCACTAGACAATACATTTGTCTAAACAAGAGTAATTACAAATCTTTTATGGTAGGTATTTTTCTCTAATTTTAGAATATAACGGAAATACAAGCACATGTATGTGTGACACTGCGATTCTGGAATTTATTTCGACATATCTAAATACGAAATGTAGATATAACAAACGAAATATTATTTCGATTTATCGAATAAATTACATCTGAATCAAATTTAAAGATCATTCATTGTTGTAAGTGTCACACGACGAGCTCAATATCTCATCATCTGTGAGAAATCAAACCGCTGGCGGTACTAAATCACAATAGTATTGCATCTATGACAAATCCTATGCAAAAGGCCCTATACTCACTCAATGTTAGAGACTTTAAATCATTATGCCTTTTTTAAACGCTAATTAAGACTTAGAGTTTCTGCATTTACAGCGTGCTCTCAGGCACACATATGTCTGGGGTGTACATTCCTCTTTCGTTCTCCAGCAACACTTCTGTCCAAAGCCGGTTTCCCTAGGTCAGACAATACAACTTATTATTTAAACGTCTACTAATTGTATCATTGTATACTGTATTAACTGGCGTGACCAGTACAGTACTCTGTACTTCATGTGGGGTGGTATTCGGCGCCTCTGTTTGGCATGTACACTGTGTCATGGATGCAAATAAAAATTTCTTACATTATAACGATGTTATATGTTATATATTTATATGTAGATCCAGGAATATTTATTTTCAAACGCATTAACAAAGAAAGCTTGGCTCCTGCGTGTAGGCATTTTTCTTATGTTTTTTTCATGCCCAGCAATCATTGTTCAAAACCAAAAATTGTCTAAGGATTGAAAAGAAAATAAATGCATAAGTAAAAGGTAGAATTAATTCAAGATTAATTATCTGTCCACAGAAGAACCTATCATGTAGTTTTAGAAAGTTGCGATCTTACAGTTTATCATATCATTTGCATGATTAACGTAATATAGCGACGATAAAGTATATAATACTTACGTATCTAACATTTTTAAAAACAGACATACATGGCGGGAAAAACTAGGCAAAGCGTCAAGGCAACCCGGACATATGACGTCAGTTCTACGTAACGTTTATTATTTAAACATGGCAGACTGAAATTTAACAAAATGGTTGTTTCGATCAATATAACAGAAAACGCACGAAACAAGTTAGGACTTGTAACAGCCATTCTCTGTGCGATATTATCATTGGCCGGGTTGTGTTTGATATTTGTTGGAGTTTTCATCCAACTTCACATAACTGACGAGCTTATTCTTCTAGAGAGCTATGATTCCGGACCCCTACCCAATTTTCTTGTAAGCGTCGGAACTCTCATGTTTCTGATAAATGGCGTCACTGTGAAGTTTGCATACGACTGCGGATTTGCCAGCACATGCGAAAAATTTCGTCTCGTTCTTGTACCACTGTTAATTGTTATGTTTTTATTTATTTGGGTTTTACTTGCCGCCGGCAGTACCACATTGTCGTACAGAGCCGATGTCGAAGACGCCCTGCACGATGGACTCAGAGATGCTATGGTTCGATATAAGAAAAACTTAGCTGTGAAAGTTTCAATAGATCGTTTGCAGATGAGAATGAGATGTTGTGGAAGCCAGTCTTACAAGGATTGGTTTCGTATCGGTTGGATAAATACAGACTACGTGGACAAGAAAGATGTTAGGGTATTGTCGTGAGTATTATCAACTTAAGGTCTAGCCTTTACACCATACTGTACTGTACTTGTAACAAACGTTCGTCGGATAGTAGATTTAGCAGAAATAATAGTTTGGTTTCCAAAACCATAGACTAATGCGGTCTATTCTATTCCAGGCAACTCTTATTCAAATTCGTAAAAGTGCCAGAGTGAGCTATTAGGATCACTCGCCGTCCGGGATACGTCGTCCGTCCGTCTGTCCATTATTTCCTTCAAACGATATCTTCTCTAAAACGACCGGGCCAATGTTGATGAGACTGTGTAGGGATGTTTCTTACATGAAGCTTTATCAAAGTTGTTCAAAGAATTCCATAGAACTCTGGTTGCTATGGCAACAAAGAGGAAAAAATTTAAAAAATCTTCTCTGAAACTACAATGCCTAGAGCTTGGATATTTAGCATATGGCATTGGCTAGACTGGACTTCTACCAAGATTGTTCAAATTATGACCCCCGGGTCAACACTGACCCCGCCCGGTTAATAATAATAATAATAATAATAATAATAATAATAATAATAATAATAATAATAATAATAATATACTGCTACTGCTAAAAATAGTTTCAAACATTAACAGGTTAACTAGAAATTGGTATGAGTTGTCAAATAATAAGTAACATGATAGGTGGCTAGTTATTAATTTTAGTTGCGATTAATCAATCTCGTATATGCGTTTCATTCTCGTATGTACACGTTTATTCTCGTAGGTACGCGTTTTATTCTCGTAGGTACGTGTTTTATATTCGTACGTTACCCGTTTTATTCTTGCAAGTACGCGATTTATTCTCGTACGTACGTTTACATTTCTCGTACGACGTACACGTTTATTTACTTTCTTTCGTTTTTTATTTGACCCTTCTCGGCTTTCGTTTTTAATTAACATACTAAGTGGAAACTTAAATTATAACTAATTAATCACTTATTATGTTACTTATTATGTGTCAACGTAAATATGATATTATTTATCCTGTTAATGTTTCATTCGCGAAGCTTATTAATAAGCTGTTATCATCGATAGACATATATCACCATACATCATAGAATCATAATACATTTCTTGTAGGAAAATGAAAAACGATAATATATTCGTAGAAGACGTCCCGTTCAGTTGCTGCGATGTTACGGTGCAACGTCCATGTGTCACACACAACGTTCTCGACGTAAAAAAGCACCGGAACTATAAACCTGTCACATTATATAGCACGGGCTGTACCGGAGTTCTCATGGACGAATTTGAGAATAAGATCCTTTACCCAACAGGAGGAGTTGTAATGGTGCTCTTTGGTGCTCAGGTAATTTATCTGGTGTCTCCTTTTTGTCTTTAACATAAAAAAAGTAAAAAAAAAATATATAGAGGATAATTGTTGGTTTCGGTGTAAGATCACGTTATAATTTCACCGAGTGGGCACCAAAAGTGATATTTTCACGAGTGGCGCAGCCACGAGTGAAAATAACAACTTTTGGTGTTCACGAGTGAAATTAACGTGATATTACACCGATTCCAACAATTTTTCTGTTTATTTTATGGTTAAAACTCTAATTTTATTGAGTTTGTTTCTATAAAATATCGAAAATCGCGGGAAACGTCATTAAAAAACATAGAGTAAATGACGTCATTTTAACGACGTCATCGTCGCATGGTTTCCAGCATACATTACGCTCGGTATACTTTTTGACGCTAATCCGGGTTTAAGATTGCAAAAACAGTGAAAAATAAAAATGGTAATCCACTGTTTCAAAACTGTGGATTATCACTTTTATTTCACTGAGAAAACTCTATAATTCACTGGAAAACATAAAATAAATATATATATTATAATAATATAGAGGATAATTGTTGGTTTCGGTGTAAGATCACGTTATAATTTCACCGAGTGGGCACCAAAAGTGATATTTTCACGAGTGGCGCAGCCACGAGTGAAAATAACAACTTTTGGTGTTCACGAGTGAAATTAACGTGATATTACACCGACACCAACAATTTTTCTGTTTATTTTATGGTTAAAACTCTACTTTTATTGAGTTTATTTCTACAAAATATCGAAAATCGCGGGAAACGTCATCAGAAACATAGCGCAAATGACGTCATTTAAACGACGTCATCGTCGCATGGTTTCCAGCATTAATTACGCTCGGTATACTTTTTGACGTAAATCCGGGTTAAAGATTGCAAAACAGTGAAAAATAAAAATGGTAATCCACTGTTTCAAAACTGTGGATTATCACTTTTATTTCACTGAGAAAACTCTATAATTCACTGGAAAACATAAAATAAAAAATAATAATATTCTAGCATAAAATGTGCTGTTTTTGCCAATTTTGCCGGTGTTTTAACAGGAGAAA
>JAFMSR010000001.1:52799845-53042345 GCA_022818135.1 Saxidomus purpurata
TTACTTGTTGCCGGTAAGTGTTCGTTTTGCTCGATTACCAAAGTTAGATGTAACTTTAGTTTTATGTTTTGATAATCAGTATCTGAATACGTAGTATAATTACAGTCATACCACACATTTGCTTATAACCCTATGTTAATTGGTGGATGCGATTTATTACGGAAGGTCTCTATATTGATCTATATTGATTAATTGTGGTCAAATGAGGCATTTTTCGCCATAGGTTCTTCTTTGAAATTGTATTTATTTATCATTTTACGTTCATTGAACACATAATCTATGTTTCGAAAATATAATTGGCTAGATGTAGGGTATGTCCCTTTAAGGACCGATTTCAAAGACTGGGCTATCATTTTATAGATAATTAAAAACGGTATCTAGCATATTTTTCTTGTCGTAAAACAGTATTAAACATATTAAAATTTTAACAATTATCTGAGAAAGGTTATTTTTACGAATGTTACAAATTGTAGGAAAAAAACAGTGGACGAAATCTGTTTTTTGCTCACCTAGCATAAAATGCCAGAGTGAGCTATTAGGATCGCTCACCGTTCGTCGTATGTCGTACGTCGTACGTCCGTTAACATTTTCCTTCCAACGACATCTCCTCTGAAACCACTAGGCCAATGATAATGAAACTTGACAGGATTGTTCCTTGCATGAAGTCCTTTCATAGTTGTTCAAATAATTCCATGTCATGCAGAACGCAGGTTGCCATGGCATTGCGACAGTAGACGCAAAGGTGAAAAAGACAAAAAAGGTTCGCCAAAAAGTTTCTTAGTATGAAATTATTTTTGTCCAATCGCAGAGCTGTATTGGCTGCACTGTAACTTGAGTAATTCAATAATTGTATAAGGAGAATAATACTGATTTCAAAAAGAAATTTCAAACACTAAATAGATTTTTAAGTTCACATCAATAAATTGGTCGCCGCACCTGACCATTTTGTTTTCGTAATAAAAGACGTGTTATTTATACGTTTTCTGCGTAAACGCATAAAAGAATGAACTCAAACCTCTACACAAGAGACGAGTTTTAAAGATAACTTAACTTCTTAAGTATAATATATCTAAAATGTCCTAAATGCAAGGCCTTAAATGCATTATTCAGTCAGCGTGTAGCATAAACTACACGAATAGTACATGCCTTTAGTTGTGTATCACAGTCTGTTTCATGCCAGGTTCTTTAATTATTTGCAGATACGATGTCTGACAGAAAGGCTGTCATAAAAAATACCGACATGTCAGAGAAAATGCAACAGGATGCCGTCGACTGCGCAACACTGGCAATGGAATATTATGATATAGCAGAAGATATTGCTGCTTACATCAAGAAAGAATTCGAAAAAATGTACAACCCTACTTGGCATTGCATTGTGGGAATAAACTTTGGAAGCACCGTCACTGTTGAAACGACACCTTTTATCTACTTTTATTTGGAACAAGTCCCTATTTTACTCTCGAAGTCTAGTTAGACTTAGCCGAGGTATACTCCGTACAAGTTACCACATACCAAAATATATGGACATAACGAATTTATTACGTCTTACAGAAAAACAGTGTGTACATGTATTTACATTGTTAAGATCGATGTTGACTTATTGATAATTGTAAATCATTTAAAATGATATGTCTTAAATGTTAACACAACATGCAAGATACTTTAACCGTGTTGTAAATGTCGTAAAATATTTGACAGATCTCCACTAAATACTATTGTGTGTTATTTTATTATACCATCACGGAATGTTTAGCTCAAAATCTAGTATGAAGCAATCTCCAAAAGCATAATGCCCAGAGTCATGCTTTTACATAGAAAAACATTAGAAAATATTCTGCCAGGCCTAGAGCTTAGACATTTAGTGTGTTATATTGTGTTGTGGTCTTCTACAAAGTTTGTTCAAATCATACCCAAGGGGTCAAAATTGGCTCGGACCCTGGTATTATGTAAAGACGGGTAACATAATCACATGTACCATGTCAAAAAACAAAATATTGTTTTACCCTTCTTCCTTGTCTTAAAATGAAATAATAATATTTTTTTAATTTATTCATCTACTGGTCACATTTAAATACCCACATGGTGCCTCCATTGCCTTTTGATAACGTTGAAATCAGCACGCAACGGATGTAAATTTCGATGAAACGAAATTTTTTTTATTAAAGTTCGAGTACGTAACATAACAGTTACGAATTATATCGATTGAAGAGAAGTAACTGAAACGTGACTTATATTCTAGTGATTTGTAGATGAATGAAAGTATCAGTAGAGCTAAAAATTTCCTTGTGACTTGAAGAACTGCACACGCAATGTTTGTATTGTATGCAATATTAAATACAGATACAACGGAGTGAGGTGTTTCAAAATTATACAAGAAAAGCATTGATGCAAAGCATCAAAGGTCGCCGGTAACTAATTTATTTACAGACTGTAAGTAGTGATGTCAAATGCAACCATTTCTTAAAATTATGCTGTTGAATTACAGGAAATTTTGGAAATGTAACCACAGTGGTCAATAAGGTACAATTTATTTTCAAATGTGACTACTGCTAGATGTTGATACTGCAGTACTAGCTGTCGGATAAGTTATTCATGCATACCAGATCGGGATATCTACAGTTTTTACCAGTGCTGGAAAATCTCATCTTACACCCCCTGATATAAGATGACTTGATGATGTCAGAAAGAACTACTTTTATGAATGAATGTGTAAATTTATACATTACTACAAGAAAATAAACCGTAAATATAAGTCATCACTTTTATTTTATTTCTGCTATGGTATGCAAGAAAAAGAATCTATCACTGGCTGCACTTACAGATGAGAATATCCGGCTCTCGGGTAACTACACTTACACTATATATAATACATATACTATATGTAAAATATATGCAATATGATTAGAAGGGCCAATTTTAGCGCGAACTTCAACTGTTTTTTTTTTGTTTCAAACAATCAACAATGTAAGATGTCAGAACAAAATGGTAACAAGTTCATACATTTTAATAACTTCTCCTACCAGCTAAAGAATCTTAAAGCGTATCAAATATAGTCCACTAATCAAGTATTAGTGACGCAATATTATCCGTACTGTTGGGAGCAATTATTTTTCGCCAATAGTTTAGAAATCTCACCAATTTTAGTGAAAATAGAGCAGAAAATAAACTTTTCGGCGTCTATTCCGGCTTTGCCTCCAGTGTTGTTATAATGACTGGGAAAAGGTGATCGAATTCTTGCGCTGCAGTGAACACATTTTAATTTTTATTAAATAATATTGCTTTCTTTTTATGAAAGAAAATGTCAAACTATACATCTGAATTGTAATTTTACATATCGATTGCTGAATACAGGTTTTATAATTACAATGTATTTAATTGGCTCTTATCGCACAATACAATGTATAGCTGCGTGATCATATACGGAAGGTTTTCACCACATGTTGTTGATTTTAGCCTGTATTTGCTGAAGCAGCTTCATTTATTCATATTACAAGTTTTTGCTTTAAGATTAGCTGAACTTGGCACGAAGTGCTGAAGTGAGCTGTCATCATTGCTGCGTAAATGTTCTTTATATATCTCTGTTCGTCCGTCCGTCCGTCCGTCCGTCCGACCGCCCGCCCGTCCGCCTGCCTGTATATCTACATTTTAATACCTACCTTCTGAGCAGTCTGGAGGCCATATTTGCTAACCATTTGTTTCATTGTGTTAAGAAGGTCAAGCCTATAGCTCACTATTAAGAGCATTCAGCCGACCCCAGCATCTCTTCCATGATACCTTTAAAGAAGAATTTTGAGCCGAATTAAGAGAAAGACAGGTTGCTGCTATGTGTGTTCCTGGCAATGACGTAACCGGCGTTCTTGCAACGTAAAACACTACTAACAAGCAACGCCAGAGGCGGCCCCAACACTAAGAGGTGCGGACGGAGGTGGGACTTATTACCTGCTTCGCTACCCAGTACAAGAGTAGAGTATTCCCGAGAACATACATAGCAGCAACCATGCATCTTCGTTGCTAGAAGGTACTCGACCGTGTCATGTCCTGAAAAAAAGTTAAATCCTACTCCAAAAGTAGGTCACTCGTGCGATCAATTTGACCTAGATGTAAGTAACCCCCCATCCCCCCCCCCTCCTTCCCCTTGCGCAGAAACTGTTAGGAAGGACTTTGCAAGGCATCCAAGAAACCGCATTGCCTCCCACCCGGCATACGTCACCGACACGTGTTATTTCTGAAAGCTATTTTCAGGCGTCATCTCTCCGTCGTTTGCACACAAACACAGCTCCTCCTAGTTAGCCAGGACCCCGCCAGCTACAAGACCGAGGCCACGTTTTTGGCAAGTCCAATGCCTGCTTCGCAAAGTGCACGCCGAAAGGGACTGAAGTAGCATTCTGGAGGCCTCATTTAGTATATTGTTGTTGTGAAAATGATTGATTTCGAGGGCTGATTTGCTACCCTAGTACTTCGTTTGATTGTCCAGAAACAATCATAGGAAAGTAAAAGAATTGTCAGTTTCCATGTATAAACGGATATCAAATTCGGATGCAAGCTACGAGATCATGCATAATGTGTAATTTGTAATGTAGGACTTCCATTATAATGTTCAAATGATATTGATTAAATGTATTGTTTTCAGTTAATGGTTAAACAAGAGCTGTTCGTAAGACAGGGTGCTTGACTATTTGAAAGCAATTCTATCAATAAGGCATAATTTGGTCAAACTACAAATCAGAAGAAAGGACTTATTCCATTTGAGCTTTCTTATTTACCTCAACTTCTTGTTTGAAATTCGATTCAAGTATAAGCAACTTACATGCAAACTTAAACCAGGACTTTTAATTGTCAAAAAGGACATAACTGTACCAGATACAAACCATAATTATTGGATTTGATTTAACGACCTTGTTTGTTGACCCAAAAATTATATAAAGTTTCTACACAATATCTACTTTAGTTTTAAGTATATACCTATATTGGGATTCATGAGTACAAAAAGTGGCATAATAGTGGCAACCTTTTTGACTTCGTGCTATGATCTTGCATTTTGACACAGAAGACGTGTATAAAGTTACAATCACATGTGTAAAGTTTCAATCAAATATTTGCATAATTTACGCATACAGCATCTTTGACACAGAACTACACCAAGTCCGAGAAACGGGCAAAAATTTCACAAAACTTTTGCAAGAGTTAGTGAACTTGATGCTATGACCTCGATTCTTGTTTGAAGTTGAGATTCAACATCTGCAGTAATTTTGAGGATAATAACTTGCACGCACAACTTTAACAAGGATAAATTATATAAAAAAGGGCATTCTGTCAAAATGTTGCAAGTGTTATTCTTTATCATATATTGTTGGCTCTAAATAGCTGGGTAAAGTTTCAATCCAATATCTTATGTAGTTTGAGAGATGGTAACTGACGAGTAAAACTTTTAATCAGGATTTTCTTATTTCAAAATCAGGCATAATTTTCGCAAATTCAACCAAGGTTTAGAAAACTTTAGGTCACTCCCTTGTTTATTGACCCTGGATTGCAAAATACCGGTATCTGTATTAATTTAGGAGATAGGACCCCGCATGCAAGACTTCAACGAAACCATGATAGTTTGGCTTGCACTATGTTCGAGAAGTCGAGATGTAGAAGGCAGGTCAATACTATTATTGTAGAATGTCTCGATTTTCAACTTTCTTAGTATATCACGATACTTTAAATGTGGAAAATTACATACAGTTGACAAAACATTTCTGAAAATGTTCTTTATTTCAAAATGCCATAAATTTAAGTCATCAGTTTGTTAGATTTACTTAATCTCCAAGTGTTAAATGGCTTACATCACTAACAAAAGAAATCAATAGCTATGAATCAGATAAACATAAATTTATGAAATGAATATTACCTATGAAACAATATATATCCTTTTGACGTGTATAACCGCCATCAAACATTGCAGCACTGTCTTTCGCTGTTTGAGCTGGATGAAGAACATTTATTCTAACACATAAATCAATTCATGTTCAGACAGTAACACAACTCTGTAATGCATCTTTCTTCAATTTGATGTTCTCTGTTCTCAATATAGGTCATTGAGGGAAAGTGCATTGACAAAGAACTTTTAATCATACGTTGGCTTTCATGAAATTATGCTTGTCCGCGATATGAAAGTGGGTGCAGTGTGCAAACACTATAACTTTTCCTGCGATTGTACCTTCACAGATGAATGTGCACGCGGGCGCCCACCATAGCAACAAAGAACGTAGACTGACGTTTCATATAATATATATTATATATTACTTTATATTCAATTCATTTTTATATTCCTTTTGCACCAATAAAAGACTCCATTTCATGTCTGATCATATACAATATTTACGTAAATTTGTTTTTGAAATCTGCAATTTCCTTGCTTGCATTGTTTATTACTACTGTAATTTTTAAAATTGCTTAAATTTTCTGTCTGGGACAGAAAACATAAAAGCTGAAGGATTTCGCTAGAAATAAAATACATGTTTTAATAACGTATCAGCTGCAAGCTAGTCATTTGAAAATTCACAGAACGTAGTCATGATTCAATGATATTCAAAATAAAGTTGAATTACTTTTGATGAAAGACAAACCATTAAAAACATATTATGAGTATGATGCAAAAGTAAAAAACAGTCGGAGTGCAATAGTAGTCGACTTCAAGTGATAAATATGAACAAACTGCTTTGTATGGCAGTTAAATTCAATAACATGCACATAAATTGTCATTTTTATTTCTTCATGCGAAAGAAAAATGTTACAACTAAATTTGTCTGTCTTAGTAACGATGAAAACATATGTGTTAAAACAATCCTTGAAACATCATTGTTGATCGTTTTGCTTCATTTTGTTAAATGGCCGTTCGAGACTGAAATGTTATTTTCATATGTGTCAAGGACTGCAAAAGTACTGTTTATTAAGTAATAATATATGAAAAACAAAGATTCGTTACTCTAGTACTCCTCAAGGAATCTGTCTAAAGCTTTCAGAGCTACATCTCGTGATAGAAGTTAAAATTTCTGTTTAGTTTCAGTCAAATACCCCAAGCTATATCTGGCATATGACTTCAGGACAGACGGACAACTCCAAGACTACATCTCTGTGCCTTCAATAGCACATGGAAGTATGATGTTACTGATTGCAAATATTTTTATTATCTTTCAATGTCAGTTTTAATCACGTTGTTATTGGGAGACTATTTGGCGTTGTTAATTAAGTCCCGTAAATTTGCATTCTGCATATACTTGTATATATAATGTATATAATGTTTATTAAAATCTCATCCATTTACAATACATTATTAGAATTATTATTAAAACATTCATAAATTAAAACAAATAATCCAGTTGATGAACAATAAAAATTCATTGTTTATACAAATGGTATGCAGTGGCATGAGTGAGTGCCCGGTGTTTTGTTGTTGTTTTTTCTGTTGTTGTTGTTGTTTTTTTGTTGTGTGTGTTTGGTTTTTGGTTTAGTTTTTTTTTGTTTATTGGGGGAGGGGGGGGGGGGTTCACTACCGACCTTGAAGTCTGAACGGGTTTTCTTCTAACGGTAAATTTTTATGTTCGAGAATCGGATAACAATTAACAGTTTTTGGATGAACATTGCAAGCACAACGTTATTTGGAACGTCCATCTTTTAATAAAGCTTGAACAGTTATAGCAACTGAAACAAAGCGACACACTCTATCTAATTTGAATGCAAAAACGCACTTCTTTACTGGTCTGTTTATCTTGACTTTTGGTTAATTACACGGAATGCAAACAGCAAAATAAAGTTGCCTTGTTTTGTTTTGCTTTGCTATAATTTAAGATAATTGGGCGAACGCGAAATTGACAGCCGTATTTCGGAAGCATACAGTTAAAAACACATTCCCTGTATTTTTCCTTTGCTTATAGCAAATTCATTTTTAAGGAAAACTCCTGTTCTCTAATGAGTCGTGTGTGTGAATTTCATGTCAAAGATAATCAGCTTGCACTTGCGCTGAGATGTATGTCACTTTTAACTATAAAGCGCAAATTCGCTTTCGAGATAAACGTAGAAAAAATTGAAAAATAAGAAAACTTGAAATCAGTTTTACAAGTACGAATTTCATTTTTATCGCATTTTTTATGATTGATATTGTTGTAATCAGTTGTTGTTTAAGAAGATCTTTCCTCCAAAAGTCATAGAAGGCGATTTCGAGAGATGTCAGCTTGCAAAAACTGAGGTAGGGGTGAGGCGCTACTTAAGCATTTTAATAGCCTACACTTCTCGTATTACCAATCAAGTTTAATTCAGTAAATATTCAGGTAAAATTAAGTGCATACCGAAATTTCAAAATTCTTTCGTCATTTTAAATTGACTTTTAAGTTTCGTTAATAAAGTATACATACTGAGTGTACTTTGAGGAAGCCTTAAAGATAATGTGAATGATCCAATACTAAATTATTGGTATTGTATCCTGACCCTGAAAAAAACTCTTTACATTTTATTTGATATGGCGTTGTCTTCAAAACAGATCAATGTCTACATATAGACCGACTCGGAAAGTTCCGGAAATACCGAAAATAAGACGGAAAACTTTCACCCGTAATATCTATATTTAGATCAGACTTTCTCATAATATGAGCCCGTCTATGCTGAAATAAAGGTGCGTATATTAGCTAACTGGGTCTTTAGGAGACACAAAAATGATATTCGTGTACTTTCTGGTATAGCTGAGAAAGTCTGATCTAAATATGATTAATACGCAAGTGCGCACAAAGGAACTACCGGTAATTGTATTTGCTTTTGTAATTAAGGCACCTTTTGGCGTCTTCCCTAGATAATGCCTCCGATTGACTGAAATGTAGCACTTTCTTGCGCAATCAGCGAACAAGATTGTACATAAAAAGAGTGTTAGGAAATTTTTACTTTGATTTAATCGCACTATATTGATTATCGTATGAGCAAGTTCCAATGGTTATTGCAGGACACACTTCAATTGTGGTGCAAACCTTAACGAAATTGATTATTACATAATGATTACCTTCAAGCAATCAAAGCCTGTCATACAGACATACATTGTTACTTCGTCGAGGTAATATATTATACTACAACATGAGGATTTCGTGACAAAAAATACTCATTTCTCATCTAATTGTGAATCGGCCTGGTACTCAAACTTTGATGAACAGCGGCCAGCTATACCAGAATGCACACGAATATCATTTTTGTGTCTCCTAAAGACCCAATTAGCTAATAATACGCACCTTTATTTCAGCCCCTTCCAAGCGCTAGCTGAATAAGCACAGTGGCTAGATTGTGCTATTCAAAGAATGCCATAAATTTAACAGAATGTAAGGCACATTTATAAACAAATGCTAGGATTGAATTTATTAAATTTTAAGTGTAGCACAACGTACTCGTGGTTGCTTTAATATCCGTAAAGTTGGTTTGCAGTTCGCAGTTTGTAGTTCGCAATTCGAATCGCGAACTGTGAACTGGCAACTAGTCTGTAGTTCACAGTTCGAACTGCAAGCTGCGAACATGTTTGCAGTTAACAATTTGAATCGAGAACTAGCAACTAATCTTCATTTGAACGGCTAATTGGGAATGAGAAGTTGTTTGTATTTCGTAATTCAGTTAGGAAACTCATGTTAGGTTTGCAGTTCGCAAAGTTGTCTGCAGTTCGCAACTTGAATCGCGAAACTGCAAACTGCGAACTGGTTTGCAGTTCACAATTCGAACTGGCTCGCAATTTGAATCGCAAACTGCGAACTGGCAACTAGTCTGCAGTTTGCAATTCGAATCGCGAACTAGAAACTAGTCTGCAGTTCACAGTTCGCAATTCGAATAACGAACTGCGAACTGGCAGACTAGATGCCAGTTCACGATTCGAACTGCGACCTGCAGACAAGTTGCCAGTTCGCATTGTGCACTGCAAACCAGTTCGCAGTATGCAGTTCGCGATTCAAGTTGAGAACTGCAGGCAACTTTGCGAACTGCAAACCTATCATGAGTTTCCTAATCGAATAACGAAATACAAACTACTTCTTATTCCCAATTAGCCGTTCAAATGAAGATTAGTTGCCAGTTCGCAGTTCGCGATTCGAATTGCGAACTGCGAACTGCAGACTAGTTGCCAGTTCGCAGTTCGCGAACTGCAAACTGATTTATACTTTTTGATTGATTTATTTTTATTGTATTTTGTTTTTTTGTTTGTCTAATGTGGACATAAAGCAAGTGTAACTCCTATTTAAGATCTTCTCCAGCCCCCCCCCCCCCTCATATAATATTAAAATAATAACCTTGTATATGTTTACCGGAAGTCACATATATCTGTGTTTGTTAATCTACCGTGTTATATTGTCCTTTTTGTGTAGTTCATGCACTTGGACGAAATAAAAGATATGTTCTGTTCTGTTCTGTTCTTCTTAGTTGCCAGTTCGCGATTCGAATCGCGAACTGCTAACTGCAAACCAACTTTAAGGATATGTTGCTTTACACGATTTGCTTGAATTTATATTGAAATTTCTCCACATATTCTCATGAGATTTATTCATCTATCTTGATTAATTGGATTGTTTTAACAATCATTTTGAGAAAATGAGTTTACGAACAATACATCACTGTAAAGTTCTAAGTGGGAGTTCCCCTTTTCTGTATATTGGTATGTCTTTCATGTTGAAAAGATATAGTCTCGGTCGACCGAGGGATTTCACCCGTGGTGAACTCGCCAAGACCCTGAAATGATTTCACGTAAGCATGGTGACTATAATTATTATTGTTAAAAACATGTGTATTCCAAAAATAATAAAAAACTATTTTATTTGTCGATTTCATTTAGCCCCAATCTTAACACAATGTCGGCACTTCTGGAAAAAAGGTCGGTATGTCCTTTTAGAAAAAATGTTCAAACGTACAACCTAACCAATGTGTACTGTGTGTCTGTTTTTATAAAGGAATAACATATCCGACATTCGCTTTATCAAAGAATAATTAATTCTAATTCTTACTGCAACTGTCAAGTTTATTCCAACATCAAAGGTTTTTAAGGCACACTTATTTTATGTTTTTCGGTGGTTTATCGAAGTATAACGGTGAATTATATACTCAGTGAAAATTATCAAAATCTGTTACCCGGATTAACGATAAAAAAGTATACCGAGCGTACTGAATGCCGGAAACTATATTCTTGCATACCAGATGGGGATATCTGCAGTTTTTACCAGTGCTGGAAAATCTCTTCTTACATACCAGATGGGGATATCTGCAGTTTTTACCAGTGCTGGAAATCTCATCTTACATCCCCCCCGTGTAAGACGACTTACGTGAATTACTTGTGACGTAACGTTATAAACAATGTGACGTCACTTTCCCATACATAGCATCTAAAGAACGTTCGTTTTTATATAAAAATGCATCATTTTGATATGTTTGTTTTTAAATATCTATTTCAAAGAGCAAGACGGTATGCAAGAAAAAGTTTCTTCCATGAAATACTTGGTTCAGATGGAAATATCCGTCACTTCGGGTAACTGTTTCGCAGAGCCTCGTTCCCGCAAAAACAGTTACCCTCAGGGACGGATATTTCGATCTGAACCTCGTGCTCATATAAGAAACTAATATGACGATTACGTCGTTAAAATGACGTCATCTTTGCGACATTTCCCGCAATTTTCGACATTTTATTGAAATAAACACAACAAAATTAGATTTTTAGACAAAAAATAAACAGAAAAATTGTTGGTATCGATGTAATATCACGAGGATTTCACTCGTGAACAGCAAAAGTTGATATTTTCACTCGTGGCTGAGCCACTCTTGAAAATAAATTACTTTTCGTGCCCTCTCGGTGAAATTGTAACGTGATATTACAACGAAACCAACAATTATCCTCTATATTTTCAGTATAAATATCTATCTGCTTGCAAACTAGCAATATAAGCTAATATGTTCAAAACATTCCTTCACATTTCCGGATAATTTAACATATCAGAAGACAACTTGGCCTTAAGTCGCAGACTTACGTATGTCTCAAATTTCTCCATTTTTATTGAATGCATTGGTGAATAATAACAAAACATTATAACATGTTTTCTACCTTTATTATGAGCTCTTCAAATGCATGTTATCAAACTCTCGTCTAACAAAAAATGATTGCTTTATATTGACATATATACAATAAATCCATATGAAATCAAAAATATGTCGGCTATTAACAAAAGAAATATTGCAATATTACTTTAATTCCCAGGACCACAATAACAAGAAGCTGTAATGATACCCAGAAAGATGTCTTACCGGCGAATATGACCTTAATTTGTACCATAAACATTCATAAATTTGCTTTTTGTACGAAAAGTAGATGTTAGAAATATAGCGCAGTTTTTTCCAATGACATTGCAAAAAATAAGGAAGGCTTTCTGACAACTATTTCAAAACGACTTGAATACGAAACAAAGGTATATGTCAACATTGTTTTAGTGTGTTTTAGAGTGATTAGAACATGGTTCTATCATTATCCTGTCAGTAAATTTATTTTACCTTATCAGTAAATTCAAAAAGATCCTGGGACTTTAAATGGTCCGTCATACCGGCGGACATTAAATATTTCTAAGTAAAATTACCAAATCGCGCTCTTCGCGACAATATACATGTACTTATTAGTTTATCCAAATATGATGTTTAGGGCCTCACACTATTGGATACCGAGAATGTCCACCATTGTAAAACTTCATTCAATGGTCATAAGTGGACAAAAATATATACATGTACACCATATCTTCAAACATGTGTCTGGGAGGGCGTTGTCTAGTTTGTTCAACATCCGGACAACCTTTCGGTATTGTCTACTCATCCCCGAACAAACAAATTTTATAGCGTATAATCCCGCCCGACCCCTAAACCAAGAGTCAGACTGACAAAAGTCCATCCCCAATCTGTTATAACAATTAGCGCAGGATGGTATGGTGATTCTGATGGCCAGGTAAGGATTGATTGTCAGCGCACTTGTTCGAGCCCTGCTACCTACTGTATTTCTCTGTGTGGGAAAGATAACAGTTTTCGAAATTTTGTCGAGTAAGACATATTGTTGAAAAATTCATGACATATATTTCGTTGAAACTGTTGACATTGAGTATAAATAAATAAGTAGAAGTCACCGTACTGACACCATCAACATTTCTTATTGTTTCACGTCGCAATAAACATGTTTGATTGTCTAAAATGCAACAAATTAAATGAAATTTTCAGTGTGTTGGCGTCTAAATAGTGTCTAAACCATGGATAGACAAGGGACTGCAGATCTACTGATATTGTGAAAATCAATATCATAAAGGCAGAGAAAATACGCGAAATGATACCCTGTATTTCAAACAAATTTAAGACCAACGCTGCTGTCGTCTACATGACAGTAACTATTTAAACTGAACAGCGTCGAACGAAAATAACGCCGAAACTATATATGCACGCTCTAAGTAAACAAGTTTCAAGGGTTAAGAAGTGTAAAACTGAAGGCTGTTTTCTTTCTAAACTTAATTTTTAATTTACACGTTGTAAATAATGAACTTAAAATGCACTAAGTTTCGCTGAAAACGAACAAATGCCGCTGTTGTACTTGGGCAAGGCGTAATTGGCAGGATGTCGAATCGGCGAAATAGTTTTCTACTAAATGTTACACGTGTTTCCTCCACATGGTACGTGTATGCTCAGGAAGAATACGCGTATCTGGCACATTAAAAATATAGATGTCATAATTATGGTGTACTACGATACATATTATGTGAAGCGCTGGTTTGTTCAGTTAACCAACAATATTTCAGATGTGTGTGATTAAGATCGTTTATAGTCCTGAGCATTTATCATTTGTCCACCGCGCCACCCATCTTTCTTTCATTTGCTTACTACCACCATGCATGCTTTCTAGCTTAACTTACATGCTTTGTTTGTTCTGAGGTGTCAGATATCGAGAAACACAGTAATTAAGAGACATAACTTTGTTATGCGTTTGAGTTTGTCATACAAGAGTTACTCCCCTTGCTGGTAATATTCCGATTTAGATTTCCTAAACTTCAACGTGATATTTGAATCTGAAGGCACCTATTTTTGTCCATTTTTTACTTGAGCTTTTTGTCCTTTGTTCTATAGGAGAGATTTACAGGTAGAGGGATATTCTAAAAATAGATTCACTGATAAGCACTGACCACAGCAACCGTTACTAGTCGTACATTTTCCCTTGTACTACCTTATCACTGATAGTTAAAATAGTGTACATGATGAGAATGGATGTTTATAATAAAGCAAATAAAAATAAAAAATGCACTACAAAACATTATTGATATGCTGTTTGTAACAGTGACTCACTGAATATATATGAAAGGTGCATTTTATACCCTTTCCTATACCATAAACCAAAGAAACATACAGATCCCATTCCTGCCATGTATACCCCAACACATGTAAATATTATTTGAGATACTATAAAACATAAATTGAACAGATTGTTTGCTTTTGTCTGCCATCTGTGTATCATATTGAAATATGAACTATGAACAGTTGATAGAAAATAGGCTCTAATAAACAGGTTAAGAATACATGTTTAAATTTAAAATAATGAGGGTTGAACCAGTGTCAAAGAGGACATTATTTGGTGCCCTCATGGCGCAGTGGTGGGGCATCCGCCTTAGGATCGGAATATCTCCTGTTCGATCCCCACCAGGGCCGTGGTGGTAGTGTCCTTAAGCATGACACAACTTAATTCCGCAATGTCTTTCTCTTTTAGAGGTTGATTCCATCTGGAGTGATTCTTGAGAGCAATTAATATAAGTTATCAAACTCGCAGTCAAGAATGAATAGATTTGTCTAAAGAAACCATTATCTAAACATAGATGTTTTGCATTTGACATGCACTTAATTCTTACATGTTGCCTTTCCGACCACCGTAAATCATGAAGAATCTGCTCAACCATGCAGCCTTGCTCTTTTGTCAAATAAATTGTCAGTGAGCATCTCATTAAACAATTAATAGTACCATTAAAAATAAATGATGGACAAGCTTATTTTAGAAATTGAGCAATGCCAGTGTTGATTTTATTGTTTTATCAATATTTACAGGAGGTTCTGGTGATATGTACCCCACGATCCCACATAGGGTATTCGTTTACAAAACAGATTCAGACACAGTTTTCATGTGCTGTAGTGACAAGTTGCTGAATAATAATTGAAAAACGCATAAATAAAGACACTGTCACACCAAAATAGTCAAAAAGTGAAAAGCCTGAAATCCAATTGAGTTATCATTTGAAGAACTGCATTTCTAAGGTACCCGGTGTGGGGTAAGAACCCTAGCTCATCCCCAAAAGGCCCCTCTTCAACCCTGGTACCCAATATACTGATACATGTATTTTTTTTTAATTCACTAGTATACTTGATTGTTTTGTCTTAATATATCAGTCTAATGGGGCACCAGGATTGTGGAGGGGCCTCTGGTAACTATGCTGCAATGAAGAAAATTCGCAAGTCTAAACATCAATGAAACTGAAACAAAGTTTTCCAAACAACGACTTGGATTACAGGTTTGAAATATAATTCCAAAAAGGGGTAAAAAAAATAAAAAAAAAAAAATTTTACCCCCCCCCCTAGTGTAGATGCATTTATTTAAATTGTATATGATTTGTGTTTTCATAACAATAAAATAAAAACATCAGTAAATTCTTAATTATGCTTGTAGATTTTGTGTAAAGACATAATTTCTGTTAACTTTATAGTGAGAATCTTATGTGTAGCAGACATTGTTTACATCTGAATGTACGACTTCCTAAGAAATGTGTATCACGTGATACACTTATCAGCTATTGATGACGTACCTGTAAATCTCTCCTATAGTAAATGATGCACCTTTGCTCATTCCCTGTGACTTTCAAAACAAAATTCAAGTAATCAGCTGTCCATATTTCTCTTCTTTAACATTATCACAGTCAATGTACACCAGAAAAGTTACATGGTCACCAATGAATATGTTCACTCAATATCTGTAGGCACTGTCCAAATTTCCAATACACATCTGCCGGCGCGGAGTAATATGAAGACCCTTCACTCACAAAATGTAAACCTGAAGAAGACAAATGAAATAACTGTTAAAGTAGTGAGAAATGGCCAAATATTTACAAAACAAAAATGAATACAACTTACATTTCACCAAGCCATCCACAGACAGCTCTAACATGGAAACTTCAAATTTTCAAAGAACTACTTCCTAGGGTACAACGACCCGGAAGTACTTGTTGACCGGTGCGACACCTTATGGCAAGTGCAGGCAACATCGTATATTTTTCGACGTAGTCGTATACTTTTGATTTGAACTTCCGTTGGTATGGACGCGTTGCTAACCAACTTCGTTATAATGTGACCAATCAGAATCTGCAAATTATTGGCCAGCGTTTCGGTACCGGAATAAGCAGTGTACTGCCCGGGAGCCTTCTTAAACACAAAATGTGTATATTTTTTTATATTATAGTTATTTATAATAAATCATGTTGCAAAAAAGGAAAAAAAGAACACGTTATGTCAAGGTTTCTGGACAGTACGAAGATCAACTTTTGTATTCAACGAGGTGTTGTCCGGGGCCGGACATCTAGCGTCATTGATTATTGGCTAGCGTTTCGGTACCGGAATAAGCAGTGTACTGCCCGGGAGCCTTCTGAAACACAAAATGTGTTTATTACGTCACCTACGTCGACCATCTTTTTTTTAAAGATATTACTTGTTTCAAATCATTCTATATGATTCATTCATATACAATATTATGTACAATCATGTACATATCGTTTATCAAGTAAATAACTTGTCTGTCCGTTGGTAAAGAACACTAAAAGGAAAATAGAAACATAATTTTCTATTACTATAAAAACGAAAAATATGTCATGGCCAATTTAGTTTCCTTCAACGAGTGTTCTGTTCTTCCGGTTGACGAGCACGCCTACAATCCCATTATCAAACTGTGAATTAATACCCGTATAGAATGTAGGTGTCCAACTTGTTGAGTAAGTCATTGATCTCTGTTTGTTTGTCCCGTATGGTCAATTACTTCATCGCAACACGGCGTTGAGATAGTTCACTCAATAATTGCTCAACTGAATGCATGTAGGCATGCAAACATAATATATATGTTTCTCAGCTGATGATTCCGGCGTACCTTTGAATCTTTTTTGGACTTTCATTTCGAACGTGACCAGTTTTTAGGTAAGTCTTAAAACTATAAAAATATTATTTAAAAAACAATTCATCATGGCAAATTTTAATATACATTTAGATAGATATACATGTGATCTTTCTTTTTTATGTCGTGCACGGTTTACATCATCACAATAACGATAGATGCAGACATCTGGGGTTTTCCTTCCTGTCGTACAACTTCTTATTATATGTAGCGTGATAAAGTCATTTTATGCTTACTAATGAAATACTGAGTTATATCAGTGGAATATAAAGTGATGATATAGATATCATATCAGTCATAGTGTGGGTGAAATAGGTCTGTCGGAACTACTTTTTCTAAGTGGTGCATAAACATAATTTAGCTTTTGTTTTAATACAATGTAGTTAAAGTGACATTATGCGCATCTTACTGCACATAGTGTATTTTTGGTGATAGTTTTATAAAAGCAATTTTTGGTTGCAGTGCATTTAAATGCGTTAAATAAAAGATTATGCCGCATTAGTATTTGAAGTTGGTGCTTTAGATATAAAAAAATCGGACTGATAAAATGATAGTTGATTGTGTCGTTTTTGATGTTGGTAGAGATTTTGGCAGTGGAAGGGAAGCAACTCCTGCATGAAGTTGCTCTTTTCTTAAATTGACTCTCCCAGTCAAAGGGGAACATCACATAAAGGTTTTGGGTGGTCTGGGGGTATTGATACCCCTTTATATAGACAAGGGCTCCAGCTGTCAAAATCACAATTTTGGTATATGGTCATTATAAACTGCCGTAGAAGTCACAAATTTTATCCGATTTTTCCAGCTGATATACCCTGACACAGCTTAAACATTTATCTCCACAGAAAACATATTTATATCAGAAACTCGTCAAATTTTATCAAAAACGTTTTTCCGACAAGTAGCCGCAACTTTCTCGTCGATTCCGCCATTGTGTCAAATACGGGTCACGTGATTTTTTCTTTAGCGTTGTCCAATCAGTAACCCGCGGGTGTCATGTGATTGAAATGGAAGCTGAAGAAAAGTTTACTTCGGGTACGACAATAAACAAAGCATTGCAGGAGATATAGACCTGCTAGACTAAGTGATTAAAAACTGAGGTTTGTGAGATACATTTGGATAATATTTTAATAGCATTATTCATTTCCCTTTGTTCGCGTGCCGTACATGTGTTTTAGAGGCGAAATTCAACGATTTTCCGGTGAACGCGAACTTGTCGGGAAAACGTTTTTGATAAAATTTGACGAGTTTCTGAGCTCGCTGTGCAAAAACGGTTCATAACAGCAAGAAATAAATATGTTTTCTGTTTAAGCTGTGTCAGGGTATATCAGCTGGAAAAATCGGATAAAATTTGTGACTTCTACGGCAGTTTATAATGACCATATACCAAAATTGTGATTTTGACAGCTGGAGCCCTTGTCTATATAAAGGGGTATCAATACCCCCAGACCACCCAAAACCTTTATGTGATGTACCCCTTTGCTCCCAGTCAAATAAGAAAATCAATATTTAGAAAGTCATTTTTTCATACTGGGAGCGGGAAGAGTTTGGTGTGTATTGGGTTAAAAGCTATTATTTCCTCTACGCTTTTGTATACACACCATTTTCAGCAGGATTTTTACTTGAAAAAAATGCGCATAATGTCACTTTAACAAAAAATAAATATAGATCATGCAATCATACCAACACCAAAACTTTTGATTACTCATGTTACTTTCTATAAATATGTGATGTGATCAATGTGAAAGATTATTTAGAATTGAGGGGTAGTTCGGTTTTAAAAGTAGAAACTGCTCTTCTCAGAAACTGGGTACAATAAATGTTAGGATTTGAAAATCCTCACATTTAAAAAGTACGTCGTGTTTTCACCTTTTCTTTGTCATGTTTTCGCCTATATTCTGTCATGTTTTGAGACTTTCGCCCTGCCAAATCTAAAGGCGAAAACATGAAAACACGACAAAATAGCTACTTGGCGAGTTCTCGACTTTTCCACGTTATATGATTCTGCTAAAAATACCCTTTTTGAAACTAACAAGTAAGGTTACTAAACGTCTGTTGTTAGAAACTGCATGCGTGATCAACTGAAATATGCCAAGAAAATTATAATTATTCAACTTTTGCTGAAAATAGGTAGTTCATGAAAACAGTATCATGCATAGAACAATTCAATAATAGGCCTTTGGAAATGGCAAATAAACTGGAAACAAGACACCTTACGATGTCTGAAACTCAATTTGACATTTACATTACTGGCTGTACTTATTAATGTAATAAATCCTACTGTAACCCATTGTTGGCATCACTTTTTAATCTTAGATGTTAGACATAGAATTCATTTATTAATAGATATGGTAAATGCTTGCTCACCGTTTTATGACATGTTATAAACAGTGTGTTGAAAACATTAATTCACAGTTGGGTCGTTTTAAAGTCTTGACAGATGCAAATGTAACCCATAAACACACACGAACATAGCATGTAGGAATGAATCCTCGGAATTTCTATGAGTAAAGTACATATTGCAGCTTAAATATTTGATATATGAAGGCAACGCTTTCGTGAAGAACATCGCATACACAAACCTTCAAATAAATTATGTCACAAAGAACAGAACATACACATATAATAAAGTAATATGTTGACCTTGGGTCAGTTACGAAATGTTGGTAACTCTTGATGCATGTCAATCCCACTCTTCAAAAATTTGCGGCTATATATTTCAGAAGTGTTGTATTAAAGGGGCACTCCTTACATCCTAGCAGATTTTATTATCGAAAGATAGATTATGTGTTCAATGAACGTAAAATGATAAATAAATAAAATTTCAAAGAAGAACCTATGGCGAAAAATGCCTTATTTTATAACATTTAATCAATATAGAGGTTTTCTGTAATAAATCGCATCCACCCATTTGTTGTACAGCAACAACTCTACAGTTTTCGGTACTGCAGTATATTTTAAACGGCTGATTTTATCAGAACAGAACAGAACATAATTTATTTACACAAGACTTGAGCATATACAGTTCCCCGTCTCCTTTATCGATAATGACTGGGGATGCGAAGCTGAAACTTTTAGGTCAAGTTATAATACTTCAAAAGATTCTATTATTTATGTTTTGGAGGTTATTTAGTTTGATTTCAGTTATAGGGTATGTCCCTTTAAATATTACATAGATGCATTATACTATTGCTGGTTAGTTATTTATAATAAATTAATGTTTTATTTCAGTTCCATGCAAAGCTTCTGCATGACATCCACACAGAATGGAATTTGCACCGCTACATGCCACCGGATATGACCATTCGTTGCAAACGTTCACGGACTTCATGGATACGGTAAAACACGAGGAGGAAGTTGCGTCAGACGATGACCTCGTTTTTACATCGGACGAAGAGCATGACGACGAAATTATTTACGAACACTTAGAGACACTTTTTGGTTCAAACTATAGAACTGAAAAGTGTGTCATTTTGCAGACAGGAGAAGCTGAAGTCAATGACAGCGATCGGCATAAACTTGCCAACGATATAGACATCTCAGAGAGCACGGAGGTGGACATTCTAAAGGCCGTTGATTATGAGTGTCTGGAGTGTTCAAAACATTTCTCTACAAATAATAAACTAAATCGACATTTAAAATCGCATTCAAAAGGAAGACAGAAAGGAAAGTCGACAAACGAATGTGGAGTTTGCCAGAGAACTTTCCGAGACAAGCACACACTTGTGCATCACATGTATATTCATACCGGAGAACAGCCATATAAGTGTGATGACTGTGGCAGAAGATTTCGACAAAAGGGGGCTTTGGCGGAACACAAAATAAATCACCACAATTCAAACATTAAACAATTTAAATGTGCAGTATGTGATAAGTCTTTCAGAAAGTTGTCAATTTTCAACCAACATATGCACATTCACAAAGGTGTTCGGTTCCCGTGCACGGTTTGTAACAAGTCATTTTCAGCTCCTGGTTCATTGAAAAATCATATGAAACTACACACCGACAGTCTACAGAAATCTGACATAACTTGCAGTATTTGTGAAAAGGTCTTCACGAGTGACGTGAATTTAAAACTGCATATGGAAACACATGAAGGGACTCAAACGCTGTCATGTAATATATGTGACGCAATGTTTAGCAGGAATGCCGATCTACAAAGGCATATTCATATACATACTGGGGAAAAACCATACAAATGTTCTCTTTGTCCAAAGGCCTTCCGACAACCTGGCGATTTGGGGAGACACGTGGCTTGGCATCGCGGTGATAACACGTGCAAATATTGTGGCCGTCGGTATGCAAGAAAAGACGAGCTTTTAAGACACGTGTACCTACACGAAAAAGGTTTAGATACTAACAGAACATCTCCAAATCACGCGTTACAATGTGAGATCTGTCACAAGTTCTTCAGTAATCATATTAAGTTACAAATGCATTCAAAAACGCACAGAAGGGAGGATATGAAACACACATGTAATAAATGCGGAAAGACACTAAGTACCAGCAGTAACTATAACAGGCATATGAGAGAAATACATAACGTAAATCTGAATTCTGAAATCGACCCTACCAAAGCCCAGCCTCCAAAACTTGTCAAAAATGCTCCGTTTGAATGTGATCTTTGTTCAAAGAGGTGCAAGAATAAAAGGGCACTGACAGAACACGTCAATTTTGTGCATTTGAAGATAACGAAACACAGAAAAGATCCTCTATAAGCGGATGGATCTAAAAAGACACCTAGACAAAAAAACACGATGTAAAAATAGATTAGGGGGCATTGACAGCTAAATCATGTATACGAGGGACGATCATTCAAAATACTATACGTAAAACGTTCAGTGAATGAATGTGGAATAGGACATCCAATTCATAAGTTGTGTGTTCATAAGCATAAAAAACATATTTCATTTACATTGTCCTTAGAGTATGTACCGTTTATTACAACGCTAATATTGTGGTCGTCTGCTGTAAAAACATGTAAAGGCAGCGTTAAACCAGCTATTAATTTACTTATGCTGATTATGGTATCAATAGAAAAAAGTACATGTAACTACATGTTTACTTTCAATTTCAATTGAATCCTGCCGGTATTAGCGATTGACACTCCTCGTATCTATACTGTAAAACCGCACACATTGCCTAACATACACATTCATAGTGCGGATTGTTTCAATAAATCATTTGCAAATTTTAAACTAGGAATTTGATTTAAAATCCAAATATTTATACTGATTTTAAAAAGAGAACATATTTAATTCTGTTTTATAATACAGTAATTATAAAGATAAATAAAGAATGCAGTAAACTCTGGATACATTTATATCCACTCCAGATACAGCAAAATTCCGAGTATAATGAACAGAGTTTCTTTCTTTATTATATATAAAAATATATGGATATAACAAACTCTGGATATAAGGAACAATTTATTTGGCCCCAAGGACTTCATTATAAACGGCGTTTACTGTAATAATTATGTAGAACAAAATTAATTTCTGAGATGTTCACTCGCTGGAACTGTATTAAATCCCTTTTTAAACAATACGGGTTTACATTGCTTAAAACCCTAACATGTCCCATTTTAATTGTCTCCCTCTTTTACCATTCTTTAGAGTTAAACACCCGTAGAAATAGACAGATGTCTTTCCTTCACTAAACTCCTATCTTTCGATAAAAACCTTCTCACATGAAGGAATATGGGTTGTTACAGTGATTTTCAGTACGCAACCCTAACTCCTCGGACACGGAGGTAGTCCGTCTCCCTAAGCTTGCATGTTTTTCATGTATCAGTTTTAAAATAAAAAATCTTTCTTCTCCGGCGCCAAAAGGAGTTAGGCAGGTAGTTGGGGAACCTGTTTGGAATGTTTGTTATCCTCGATGGGACCCCTTACTGAGGATGCATTGTAAAAAAAACACTTACATAACCCCGCATATTTACGTACTAGTCCAGGTGCGTTAGTTCGCTTGTCTAGATCCTGTCTTAGATTATATAACTGCGTTATTATGTATGGGTTTCAGTGAAACTTTACAAAACTTTAGAGCATATTAAACATACATGATATAATAAGAACATAACAAAAGGCAAAACTATCATGCCTTAGAAATTGGAAAGGCAAACTCTGTATTTCAACAGAAATAAGTGCTTTAATACTAGTGTTGGAACGTATTATTACTTCTTTCAAAATGTATACATTTTTCATCGCGGGTTATATTTTGTTAAATCACAATCTAATCCCGTAATCAGCTTAAAATTCAGAAGTACACTGCACTAAATACTCGACTTGGTGGATTTTTACTACATCACCGATCGAAATTAGCGCGCTGATAGAAATAACTAATAAACACGACAACGAACAACCAATCGAAATGCCGATAGGTTTCCAAAACAAAGTAGAATGGAATTTTAATACAAATCAAAACTACAGGAAAGGCAGTTGCCAGCAACAATTCTACCTCTTCCGCTTGTTGGACACGTTAACTAAATAGGTGTGCATTATAGAAAAAGGTAAAATATTTCTTTTTTAAATTTATTTTACTAGAGCTTCTATTTATCAGGAAAGTTATAGATCTATACGTAGACTAACGGTAGATTCTAATATGTGAATAAACATTGAAAAAATTGCATAGCTAGAAAACAATAAGTAAATACATGTAACAACACTGTTAATAAAGAATTCAGATTTAATATTTTTAAGGTTAGCCCAAGAAGGGGTCTTGTAGATAAAACTTAGATTCTATAGTCTATCTAATAAATTGTGGTTCATAATCGAATTTGTGCATGCATGTTTTTGTTTTGGTTCAGTTACGGGGTTTCTCAACATAATCATTTGAATGCAATCCGCCCTATTTATTTTTCAAACATTTCGTTGGCAATGTAGCTTTCATGTAAGAGACATTCTATACAATTGCACCGTAGATATAGACATGGAAAAGAGAAATAGTCTTATTTTAAAATGAAAAGATGCTACTAAAGTTTAGGTTGTTCATAATATTTATTTAATAAGCCAATTTGAGCATAAAGTGCTTAATGTTGAGCATTTGTGATCACCCTCTGTCCGTCGCCAACAATTGGGAGTGTTTACACTGTAAAGGCAGGGCTTTTTCTGGCTCTTTTGGGAAAAGGCCCCTGGCCCTAATTGGGAAAAAACGCGACGTTTTTCTGATCAAATTGGGAATTTATGTCTGAGTTTAATATCTATTACCTTGAGGCCAAAAAAAATATCTGTTTAGGGCAATGGTCCCAAAAATTCTAGGTAGGGTAGGGGCAAAGTTTTTTGTTTTGTTTTAAATCGAGAAAAATTCTATAGGTTGGAGAAAAAAAATCTGTGTTTAGGGCAACGGTCCCAAGAATGCTACTAGGTAGTGTAGGGACAGATTAAAAAAAAAAATCATTTTTTTTTTTTTTTTTTTGGAATTGGGAAAAATTAAGGTTATTTTCGATTGGGAACGGGGCCGATATTCGGCCCCTGGTGATAGGGAGAAAAAGCCCTGAAAGGTCTCATATTTGGTTCAATCTTCCTGAAATTGGTCAAAATGATTTCTTGGACGAGGTTCAATACGAGTCATCTCGGTAAAAAAACTAGGTCGAAAGATCAAATATGAAGAAGAACAATGTTCACGAATCCCATTCCGCATTTCCTATTCGATCTTCACGAGTCGAGTTCGAATATGGGTCATCTCGGTTTGAACTTTGAACACTCTTTTTCAGACAGGTATTCGACATATTCATCGTTCATTTACTTTTTATATCAGCCACTCATCTTATTTAATACCGTTATTGTTTTCCAGGCAAAATGTCTGACAGAAAGGCCGTTATCAAAAATGCCGACATGTCGGAGGAAATGCAACAGGATGCCGTCGACTGCGCAACACAGGCACTTGAAAAGTATAATATAGAAAAAGACATTGCTGCCTACATCAAGAAAGAATTCGACAAAAAGTACAACCCTACTTGGCATTGCATTGTGGGAAGAAACTTTGGAAGCTACGTCACTCATGAAACGAAACATTTTATCTACTTTTATTTGGGACAAGTTGCCATTCTCATGTTTAAGTCTGGATAAACTCGGACGGACTATGTCGAATACACTGCCATATACCTAACCATCCGTTTATTTAAAAACAGAATTACCATGGACTATTGTCTTACTTTAAAAATTATGACATTTGTATCATGAAACCTCCAAACCTCAGCATTGTTATATTTTATATGCGAAATACAACTGTTGTCTTTATACATAGTTTTTTATTGTTTTATCTACATCATCGTAAAATGTATATATATACATGTCATAATCTTTTTACATAGCGTATATTGCTATATGATAGGTCTCGTAACGTCTAAAATGTTAGTAAT
Source organism: Saxidomus purpurata (assembly GCA_022818135.1). NCBI lineage: Eukaryota > Metazoa > Mollusca > Bivalvia > Venerida > Veneridae > Saxidomus > Saxidomus purpurata. Next base: position 52,825,405 of record JAFMSR010000001.1, read on the forward strand.
GTTGCATGCACGAGATCTTGATGCGCCTCGTGCATAAACCCCCTAAGTGTGACTTGCTATCAAATTCATTCAAATAATGTCCATGTGGTCAAAACTGACCGTGCCGTGGGATCATCTGTTTAGCATAGATATCATTTATATTGCTAAATTTTAAACAGAAACCGCAAGGCAAATAGTTTTAATATTTGGTGTGTAGCATTGTGATGTGGTCTATGACCAAGGTTGTACAAATCAATCCTCTGGGGTAGATTTCACCCCGCCCCCGAGGTCACATATTTTGGATAGACTTATACGAGGGTCCTGCAAAAAGTTTTGTCATTGGGGTTTGTTTTCTGAATGGCAGCGTTTTATCAAAATATTTATATCACAAACCTTTCCCTCTTTACCGAAACTCATTTTGTAACCTTTTACCCATTCGTGAAATGGGGCTAGATTGTCTTCTTTGTTAGCGGTTGGAGACACTGGTATATAGCCCTGCCAAGATAACTCGTGGGCTTATATTTCCTTCCAGAAAACAGTTCCTTAAGCCTTGGAAATAAATGGAAGTCGTATGGACCCGGGTCCGATTGTTACCTGGCAATCCGTTACTTGGACGCTTGTTATTGTAAAACTTTTAACTTTCTTCAGCACAGAGTTCTTATAGAAGCGTCAAGAGACTATTACCATATGGACAAGGCACTTGAACAACTGGCCCGCTATTTAAGATCTGACGGTTATATTTGGCAATACTTTAATAATTATAATAAATTCTTTATTTCTTGTGTTTTGCGTGTGACTTGCTATCAAATTCATTCAAATAATGTCCCTGTGGCCAAAATTGACCATGCCTAGTAAAAATAGCCCTACCCCAGACGACAGTTGTTTATAAAGACTTGTACATGTATTTTTGTGCCGTTCCTCCGGTCTCGTACTGTTTATAACTCACTCTAAAATACCAAGAAGATTTGTGTCTTTCCTTATTTTATTACAAATCCAAATATGATAATAAAAATCACAAGAATACGTTACACACGTAAAGTCTACAGTAGAGTATGACGTTTTACTAAAGAGAAAAAGTCATATGTAAAACATCATGAAATAATCATAAACTTAAAGAATCACATTTGTTCATGTCACCATTATTTTACTCAATACATGATAACTGTAATAAAATGTGTTTCTTACAACATCAATTCTCCAGTAAAGTTACTCAAAGAACTTTTAATTAAGCCACATCATAAAGAACATATGTGTTCTAACTTAATGAAACAGAATTACAAAATATTACCAAAATCAAAGCTGATATTATAAAAATTACACATCTGTACAGTTCAACTAGAATAAAAGATACATACATACATTCATTTTATTCCTGTATTTTCAAAAAGGAGCCCTTAAGATCTTTAAAAACAAAAACAAAAATAATTTCTTACCTAAAATACCAAGAAGATTTATGTGTCTTTCCTTATTTCATTACAAATCCAAATATGATAATAATAATCACAAGAATAAGTTACACATGTAAAGTCTACAGTAGAGTGACCTTACGCTGGAAAGACATTAATTTAAAGGAATTACAAAAGGGGTCCGAACCAATCAAAAAGCGTTATTACAAAAGATACCGTACCTTAACAGCCAATCAAAAAGAAACCGAAAAGTGTTGGCTCTAGGCTGTCCGGGGACATAGCGTTGACTTGACAGCGATAAAAATATGGCCTAAACCCGAGGTTATTTTGTTTTTATAGCATTTCCAATCACCATTGTCTGATTTCTTATGGCAGACATCTACAGTACTTAACTTATTAAAAGAGAAAATTACAAGAGATAGACACATTTTGCCCTATGGATACAAAATGTTTTTGATGTAAAGAAAAATGTACAAGTCCTGCATAATAATAAAGAAAATGTAAAAATTTACCCAGTTGAAAAACTAAAAATTTACTAATAACCCGGCCGGACCAAATTTCTTCAAAATTTACCGCATAACAGTATATACAAAATATTTGGAAATACTTCGAAGAAATTTCTTGCCAAATCCGTAAGGTTTTAAGGGTAGACATCTAATATGTATCATCGCAAAGCGGTCCTAAAACTACCCCTTCAATTAAAATTGGCCTTCCCTGGCCTAGATTACTTTATATAGACTTATTAAAATCTTCATCTCCATCCATTTTTGCAAGGTCCAAGGTAAAGATATCTGGTATGTAGCACTGTCTGGGGGTTCTCTGTCACGATTGTTACCACTGTGCCCTTATTCAAATTATTTTTACTAGAAAATTATACTCATGTACAGTAGCATCGTCGGAACCCCAATGAAATATTTTGTTGAACTCACTCATAGCGTAAAGAAGGGAACGTGGGTTTTCGACGATTGTACAGTAGTAGTTCATATCTCTCAATAACACTAGCTCACAGTAAGTGCTAATGGTGGGCTTTTATGTTCGTTGGGTGTGCGAAGTCAGTCTTTCTACAACTGCTATTTTAAAAATACATCAGCCATATTTGAAAATTTCGACAGAATGTTTTATATTTGGCCATAATCCCCTGTCAAGTTCATTTATAGACAAATTCGACCGGTAGATCGAGAGTTATGGTCATTCATTTATCAAACTTTAGTGAAACTTTCTCCATCGCTCCAAATGAGATTTCGACAAATGTGTTCGCCCGTATGTTTTTATGTCAAGTGTGATTATGGGCCGGATTGGACCAGTTGATTTAAATTATTGTTCTTGATTTTTAAACAACGATCCTGATGATATGTACACAAGATGTCATTAAGATATTTTTCTATCCGGGCTTTTTGACAACACTTTTATAAACCTTTGACCTTAAGTTGTGCCCTTGACCTTGATCGTGGATTCTACACATTGTCTCGATGAGGTGATCATTTGAGTGTCATCAAAACCCTTCGAAGAGTAGGAGATACTGAGCGGATAGACTCAAATCGATGATCTAACGTTATGACCTTAACCTTGAGTCGGCGTTGCCGGATCATGGCTTCTGCACATAAATGTGATGACGTAAACATTTGACCACAGTTTTATCAAAAACCTCAAAAGAGTGAAGGGATATGGAGCGGACAGAAAATTCAAGAATCAAACCTTTGACTTTAAGTTGTGACCTGGCCCTAGACTCAACATGAGCTCATCGTCTTGAAGTGTTGGTCATATAATTACAACTTGCAATCATTTCACACAATTTCTCTTTTCTGATTGGTTATTTCTGCCCGAGCGCATTAATATTCATGACGTGCTACTTTTTCATTCATAAAATCGTGTACGGATTCAGGGCATGTCACCAAACAAAACACTTTGAGAAGAGGAATAGTGTTTCTCACCTACATATTTCCGCGCATTTACCGATGATAGATATAGAGAATCTAACATGTTCATGAGTTGTGGATAAGGAAATCCCATCCGAGGGTTGTGATACGTCTCAAAAACGAGGCTCTGCGTTTTTTTGGACGTATCTCAACCCGAGGGTGGGATTTCCTTATCCACAACTCAATGGACATGGTAGATTTATTTTCTCACCGTGTAAATAGCATTTTCACGCAAGTAAGAAGTAAGAAAAAAATAAGAGTAAATACAGGATGGGGATGAAAAAATGAAAATCAACTTTTTCTCGAATTTTACTTCAAAACTGATATAGATGGATAGAAAATGATCTAACTAAGAAAATGAATACCCATAACCCTATGTTTATTTCAAAAATAAAAATTGTACAGTCATTTTTCGATTTTTATGTGATGTGCACGCGGAGTGTGGGATAACCCAACAGTATGTGAGATAAGATTTTCCATCACTGCTAAAAATAGAGATTTTTCTGTCCGGTAAGTGAGAAAACCTTTTCTTGCATACCAGATGGGGATATCTGCAGTTTTTACCAGTGCTGGAAAATCTCATCTTACACCCCCCCCCTCCCCCACACACACGTGTAAGACGACTTACGTGCTTACTTGTGACGTAACGTTATAAACAATGTGACGTCACTTTCCCATACATAACATCTAAAGAATGTTTGTTTTTATATCAAAATGCATCATTTCGGTAAGTTTTAGCCTCGTTTTTTGGACGTATCTCAACCCTCGGGTGGGATTTCCTTATCCACAACTCATGAACATGTTAGATTCACTTTATCCTTCACCGCTTATTACAAAAATGTAATAAATATCTTTATCCTGTCACTTGCAGCATTATCGGCCCGATAACAGGGTGCCGGATAAATTTTTTGATATTCGGCAGTTGACCACGTGACTTGTGTGTGATTGCCGGACTACTTAATTGAAAGAAAAATAATCGTGTGGCTTGTTTTCCACTCAAAAGCAAAACTCTTCAATAGCCTAGTATGAAATTTTGTTTTATTTGCAGTCACATAATAAATCAATTCCGTTAAACTGGTCCCATTTCGATTTTATTACGTCATCAATTCAATTCTACGTCACTGAGGCAGTAATGTTTTGGTAGCCATTATTAATTTTGTACCTAGTGTATTGAATTGAAAGATTTCCCAGTTTCAATTTATTACTCCGGCTAATTCATGTGACACAAATAAGGATAAACAGCGTTTTATTAGAGAAGGACTTCACTTTATTTTAGTAAGACAATTGAAATCGTGCATAAACAGGATAGAAAAGGACATTTGTTTTCAGATTTTCCTCTGATCTGGCGGTATTTTATTTCGTCATTCCGGAGGTTGAATTTGTACATGAATGTCCTGTCAGCAGCAGTTAGGTGCAGAAAGGAAAACTATTAATTTGAAGAGTACTTATTAGTGTCAGTGACAGTGTTTTCATTAAAAAAACTGGAATTCAATCATTCATGGAAAAGGAGCTTGATTGACTGAAATGAGATCTTATGTTCGTAACACGTTTCGTCTGGGAAGAAAGAAAGGTAAAAACAGCATCAATGTAAGTTTTAAGGTCCTTGAATTTGAATTAATTTTCCGAAAAACGTCTGCAGTGCTTACAAACGTCGTTCAGAAAATCGAATCGGTTGCACGGCGGCCATTTTGTTTTGAACGTAAACAAAGTTTACACAATCAGAAAAGGCAAACTGATGATCACACTGTATCGGCAAAACGCACTGGCTCCCACTTAACGATAATGCTCCAACTAACGTAACGAACCGGCTCCAATAAAACATGGCGGATTTCGTAAACAAAACGCACGTGAGTATAACAGATTAGTGTATTTTTTATAGTTATTCGCAAATTCTGATGAAATGAATACTCTTACGGAATGCCCACACCTGTCCTGCATGACCGTAGCTTGTCGGCCTTTTCAGACATCCGTGCGTGTGAAAGTAATGCAAGTTGAATGCAGAGGATTCAACGGTAAACAGTGCGAAAACAGACCAAAATACATGGATTTTGCACAAAATGAGCGAAGTTAAGGTGTTTAGGATAAAACAAATGCACTGGCATGTTACTTTTAGTCAAATCTCGTAAGATTATACTCGTACATTACCGATCTGGTATTTCTATGGGGAAAAATCTACCTTTTTAACAATACAACGATTTAGACTCCAATTTCAGATACAACGAAACAGTTCCAATTCGTGTTTCACCAACCATTTTTATAGACATTTTAGAACAATTGCAATAATTAAACAGTTCCGATTCGTTTTTCTCAATGTGTTTGCTCGCCATTGATAGCAAATGATGACAAAATAAAAGCAGAAATTTATATATAACGAATGTAAACGGAAAATAAAAGAATCTGAGAGGGCGTGTAGCGCTTTTGTCTTATAGTAGTAGTAAACCGAAAAATCATGGACTATAACTGTACTGTATTGACACCTTTTCTTTATATATTATCAATTGTTAAAAGTTAAAAAAGGACAGTGAACGATGATGATGGAAAATCCCGACAAATTGCATTAAAACATTGGCGCGAGTTCAGAAATCGGTGTTACGTTTTAAAAATAATGATAATATTGGTGACACTATGAACTTTGACCGTCCAAAAACCTATACTATTTATTCTTATTCATTTAATGATATACCTCATATACTTTTGAACACTGATTCAAAATGCAAAATAGTCATCACACTACAGTATAAGTCAGAAATGGCTCCCCTTTAAATATATGGACACTATAATAAACAAACACTTTATTTTACCTTTTGATAGGTACAAAATTGAAAAATGCAAGGGCTATGTACTGGCGAAATATTGATAATTCGGGCCAAGATGACAATAGAACATTTGTTCTGCAAAAGTTTGTTTGAAATTAGTAACAAATAAAACATATATGTTGCAGGAAGCTGAATCATAAAATATTGACAGACGAACGACGGACAGAACACGAGCAAAATATAATGAATATTGCTATCATGAACCTTTCGCTTAGGTGAGCTTCATTAGTAATTGCGATAAATATTGTGGAAATCCCATTAAGTGTTCTAGTCAAAGACTAAGTACCATAGATAATATTAAACTGGCTTCATTTCAAATAATCATCTTCATGCTACATGTATATGCATGAAATCATTTAAAAGTAGTGGTTTTTCCCGAATAAGTGGATGTAAACGCTGAATAGAGTCCTATATCTTTTACAATTGTGTCAGTACCATGAATGTAGATATACAGGCGACATAAATTGCAGACAGATATATCTACAAAAAGTTACCAACAATCATAGGAACCAAACATTTTCATTTCTTCTCTATGATTAAAGTGATATTACCGTTCATAGTGACTTAAAACATTAATCAGTGATTTATACTCCTAGAATAATAAACATTGCCATAGTTATAACTCGAAAATAAAGATCTGTGTAACAGTTTCATTGACATTGAATAGAAGGCAATCTGTAAATTTATAATCATTTTTGACTATCCTAGTAAATCCACTATTTCGGTTATGTATATCTTAATTTGTATTTCGTCAATAACAGAAATAACTTAATAAAACTTATTTTTTATATGTTTTAAAAGTATGAACTTTTTTGGAGCATCATTCTTAACTATAAACTAATGTGGCTATTTGAAGGATGATATAACACGCAGTTTAGAGCCTTGTTACCGCCAAAATGTCCTGTATATCTTGTATTTCAAATATAGAGTGTGAAATTACATGGATAGAAAATACATAAGGAAATACTATTAGCGAGACAGTCTATGTTAATTTTGTTTATAAATTTTACAAAACAAATCATCTCTGATAAAAGTATCACTGTTGATAGAAGAAGCTTTGTTCTTACCAAATGTTAGGTTTGAACTTCCCGTTCAAACTACTGTTAAGAATAATAATGTTCATCCTCGTTTTCAACTTCTGAAAGTCTTAATTATTAGTTTCATCTTGTTTGTATGACCTGTAAATATTCACGTGCTAATATCATATGTAATAATATCATATGACCAAGACGATGCACACTATGTATCGGTCCGAAATAAAAAAAAAGTTCTGCTTTCTTAATGATTCCTGTCATTGTATAGCAAAGTAATTGGAATATTTTCATGTTCTGTGTTTATTTTAAAATGAGGAGAGACAAGATGACATAATCACGTGAGTTTTTGCGGTAAGAGATTCTTTTATAACTGCAATTGTTCTAAAACGTGTGTGAAAATGGTTGGTGAAACACGAGTTGGAACTGTTTCGTTGTATCTGAAATTGGAGTCTAAATCGTTGTATTGTTGAAAAGGTAGATTTTTCCCCATAGAAATACCAGATCGGTAATGTACGAGTATAATCTTACGAGATTTGACTAAAAGTAACATGCCAGTGCATTTGTTTTATCCTAAACACCTTAACTTCGCTCATTTTGTGTAAAATCCATGTATTTTGGTCTGTTTTCGCACTGTTTACCGTTGAATCCTCTGCATTCAACTTGCATTACTTTCACACGCACGGATGTCTGAAAAAGCCGACAAGCTACGGTCATGCAGGACAGGTGTGGGCATTCCGTAAGAGTATTCATTTCATCAGAATTTGCGAATAACTATAAAAAATACACTAATCTGTTATACTCACGTGCGTTTTGTTTACGAAATCCGCCATGTTTTATTGGAGCCGGTTCGTTACGTTAGTTGGAGCATTATCGTTAAGTGGGAGCCAGTGCGTTTTGCCGATACAGTGTGATGATGCTCCACTTAGTGTAAACGGTCTCATATACAGGTTCTTGACCAATCAGATTTACCTGCGGTATTATGATTAACATGATATAGTTCTTCGTTATGCACAATATTCCGACATAAATAAAATTTGAAATAAGAACTACTTTTTGTCTGCGTGTGTCCAGTCCGCATACTCTTTACTTATGTTTAAGCTAGTTTCACAATAAAACCAGACATTTCAAGGTGTGTTTTCAATGTAAGAAAGAATGACATGATAAATAGAATAATAGGTTGGTAGCGTGGATGGAGAAAGTTTATCTGGCTCGGCTCCGGAATTTATCGAGTTCGCCTTCGGCTCACCCGATAAATTCCTCCGCCTTGCCAGATAAACTTTCTCCATCCACGCTACCAACCTATTATTCTCTATCATCACTGCCGGACTATTGTTACGTTTATTATAAGCAGCCAGCGCATCACATAATCAAAGCGCTGTTGGCGCTGAAGGCGTGGGGGCTCTTAATTAACTCCCCTAAAAACAACTTTTGACCTTCGTGATTTGCGCTGAACCTTACCTAAAGTGCGGGTCGAAATGTGCAGAGGACGAAATTTAGTATATGACACAGAATGAATGATTAACAAATATATGGGTTGCAGGGAAGTTTGTTTTATTATAAAACGTACGTTTAATCACATGGTCAACAATATCAAATGTTTGAGAGAACAATCAAAATAATTCGATCTGCGCTTTGTTCAACTTCAAGCGATATCTGATGTGGATCGAAAATTATTGTGTACCAAGGACAAGACCTTGAAACAGAAATAAACAAAGTAATACCAGCAATGAAATATAAAAACAATACTGTACAATGTGTATAACAGGGAAAACCAAAAATGTTTCTTGGTTACCTTGTAGTTGTAATCGGTGAAACCGTTCACTGGGCCTTGACATGCAGCGTCCTCGATAAATGGCGGGTGATTTTGATCACGTGAGTTCCTTCGCGGAATGTACGTAAATTATATCTTTTTTTTAAAGAAATTTATTTTTAGGTAAATATATATCTAATCGTTCGTAAATAAGAAAGTTGTCAATGAAATAACATCAGAAATTTGAAAATCAAACTATCGCGCTCCGTACGTTTCCGTAAATTTCCGTAAATATCCGTACTTTTCCGTGATATGCATATGATTATCTTCCGTAATCAGCTTACAGTGCAGTTTTCTCTCAAACAGAAAAAATGTGTAATGCAGCCCGTAAGCTATAGACCTTTCTGCAATCGTTTGAAGTTGTATGTACTGTTTTTATTTGTAATACTGTATGTTCTTACCGTATCTATTTTTGAAATAAACATAGGGTTGTGGGTATTCATTTTCTTAGTTAGATCATTTTCTGTCCATCTGTAGCAGTTTTGAAGTAAAATTCGAGAAAAAGTTGATTTTCATTTTTTCATCCCCATCCTGTATTTATACTTATTACGCGCCGCCAGGAGGCGGTGCGTGTATTGGAATGCAGAAAGTAAAATTTCCATGGGGTGACGTAACTACTTTTAGACTGTAGAATGATTTCACAGTGTGTCTTTGTAACAAGCGGTCTTTTGATTTGAGATCGCGAACCAGTCTAAATTTTACGGAAATAGCCGAGTCTAAATTTTACGGAAATAGCCGATTTTAAACGAATGACTACGAACGACTGAGATTCTGCCGACGGGTAGCGGCTGAAGATAGTCTTTTAAACCGACTTTGAAATTTTTGCTAACAGATATTTGAATATACTTTACGAAACTACCAATGCTTATGATGTGTCCACTTCTTATTTAAAGTGTCTGGGAAGTTAAATTCGTTTGTTTACATAAAGTTGTACCGCCATTCCGAAACAAACGTCTGTATTGGTGAATAACGAAGTTATACGCTATGAAACTCGATGCCTCGATAGCGCAGTGGAATGTATCCCCGCTTGGCACGCGGGAGATCAGAGATCGAAATCTCGCCGGAGTGGAATTAAATTTATTTTTTTATATACAATGTAGTGGGGAACAAATTAATTTATATCTTGGAAATAATTTTTCTTTCGTACAAGAATAATATAAATAGAAGCAAATTTATATGTTAGAATTCTAGACTTAGGAATATAAAAAAAAAATTACTATTTCAATGATTTGTAATTCAATAATGTGACAGCAGCCAATTTCCATACAGAGGAAACAATGCCTATAGACTTGACGTAGAATCATCTTTTTTAGCATTAAACATTAACAAATGGTCAGCCTTATACAAAATTAGAGTGCAAAAAGATTAGGTTTGGTTAATCACCATACATTAAATCCAACATTACTAATTATCGCAACCCCCACTCCATTTGGCGGCGTTCAAACATTTGACTTGTTTCTTCTTACTTGTGTGAAAATGCGATTCAAACGGTGAGAAAATAAATCTACAATATCCATTGAGTTGTGGATAAAGTGAATCCAACATGTTCATGAGTTGTGGATAAGGAAATCCCGCCCGAGGGTTGAGATACGTCCAAAAACGAGGCTCTGCCGAGTTGTTTTGGACGTATCTCAACCCGAGGGTGGGATTTCCTTATCCACAACTCAATGGACATGGTAGATTTATTTTCTATTGTGGAAAGAATTTTACTATATCACCGGTCAGAAATTGCGCACTGTTAGAAAGATCTAATGAGAACGGCAACGAACAACCAACCGAAATGTCGATTAGTTACCATGATAGTCAAGATTAAAAATAAATCTTCTAGTTTAAAAGTTTTAAAACTGCATTCTTAAATCACTTTGTTGTAAAAGATTGGACAATTCAACAGGTAATGTTTTGTTGTATTTTTCTTGTATATTTTTCTTTTACTTTTTTATTTACAGAAAGTTTATATTTTTATAGCATTTAGCACAGGCTCTCGCTCATTGTTTTTCATTATATTATCTGTGATATTTTCGAGTTAATAATAATAATCAAAGGTTCTCATATTGCTTCAAATAAGGAACCTAAAATAAACATATATTGATTCTAGGTTCCTGTTCAAATTATTATCGAGATGTACATTAGTATGTAGATCTAGATATATAACTTTAATTATTTTCATAAATTGATAAGATATTCAGCGGGCTGCATTACTAAGCCTTAAGTTGTTCGAATGAATTTTTCACATTATTCATTTTTATATTGCTAAGGGTCAACATGTCAACATTAATTTTAATATTATTAACACAATCGTTTTGTACAAGGCATGCGACATCATTTACATAGTTCAGTAGAAGCAAAGGAAAAATAAACAAAAAGGGGTTCGCCCGTATGAAATAATTTTTTGTATTGGCTGCACTTAAGTCAATAAAAAGGGGAATAATACTGATTTCAAAAGAAATTTCAAACACTAAATAGGTTTAGGTTTATGTAGCAACAATAAATTGGACACAATGCACCGGACCAGTTTATTTTCGTAAATAAGAGATTTTAAATACGTTTTCTGCGAAAATGCATATAAAAATTAACACAAACCTCTACATAGGAGACGATCCTTAAAGATAAGTTAACTTCTAAAGGTTAAGATCTAAAATGTCCTAAATGCAGGACCTTAAATGTTTTATTCAGTCAGCGTGTAGCATAAATTACACGAATAGTACAAGCCCTTAATTGGAGCTGAATAGAGAACTTTATACAATATAGAAACCTGAAGGAGGAAGCGCCCCTTTTTTATTTCCCCCCCTTTTTTCCCCCCCCACCAAATTTTTTTTTCCCCCCCTTTTTTTTTTTTTTTTTTTTTTTTTTTTCTTCTTATTAAGATAGAGTGATACATAGAATAACCTGTCAGAGGTTTATGGCAAATAGACAGTGAACATTTTAAAAAATTAGACTTTTTCATTGGACAAAAATGTAGGGGAAACACTAACGTTGTGTTTCATGCCAGCTTCTTTTATTATTTGCAGATACAATGTCTGACAGAAAGGCCGTTATCAAAAATGCCGACATGACGGAGGAAATGCAACAGGATGCCGTTGACTGCTCCACACAGGCACTCGAAAAGTATAATATAGAAAAAGACATTGCTGCTTACGTCAAGAAAGAATTCGACAAAAAGTACAACCCAACCTGGCATTGCATTGTGGGAAGAAACTTTGGAAGCTACGTCACTCATGAAACAAAACATTTTATCTACTTTTATTTGGGACAAGTCGCCATTCTCCTCTTTAAGTCTGGTTAGACTTAGCCGAAGTATACTCCGAACAAGTTACCACATGTCAAAACTTTGGACACATAGCGTACTATTTGTACTTAATTTATTTGTAACAGCATGAACAATATTATATAATACAATGGCCTCTAGTCCAATATTTGAATGCACTTTTGGATATAACCCATTCATTTTCGGACTGTATTGAAATTAAGCCTTTTATGTGCTTGATTATCTGAAAGGAATTTATAACGTGTGTGTATTTACATTGTTAAGATCGATGTTGACTTATTGATAATTGTAAATCATTTAAATTGATATGTCTTAAATGTTAAGATCTTTAAAAACAAAAACAAAAATAATTTCTTACCTAAAATACCAAGAAGATTTATGTGTCTTTCCTTATTTCATTACAAATCCAAATATGATAATAATAATCACAAGAATAAGTTACACATGTAAAGTCTACAGTAGAGTGACCTTACGCTGGAAAGACATTAATTTAAAGGAATTACAAAAGGGGTCCGAACCAATCAAAAAGCGTTATTACAAAAGATACCGTACCTTAACAGCCAATCAAAAAGAAACCGAAAAGTGTTGGCTCTAGGCTGTCCGAGGACATAGCGTTGACTTGACAGCGATAAAAATATGGCCTAAACCCGAGGTTATTTTGTTTTTATAGCATTTCCAATCACCATTGTCTGATTTCTTATGGCAGACATCTACAGTACTTAACTTATTAAAAGAGAAAATTACAAGAGATAGACACATTTTGCCCTATGGATACAAAATGTTTTTGATGTAAAGAAAAATGTACAAGTCCTGCATAATAATAAAGAAAATGTAAAAATTTACCCAGTTGAAAAACTAAAAATTTACTAATAACCCGGCCGGACCAAATTTCTTCAAAATTTACCGCATAACAGTATATACAAAATATTTGGAAATACTTCGAAGAAATTTCTTGCCAAATCCGTAAGGTTTTAAGGGTAGACATCTAATATGTATCATCGCAAAGCGGTCCTAAAACTACCCCTTCAATTAAAATTGGCCTTCCCTGGCCTAGATTACTTTATATAGACTTATTAAAATCTTCATCTCCATCCATTTTTGCAAGGTCCAAGGTAAAGATATCTGGTATGTAGCACTGTCTGGGGGTTCTCTGTCACGATTGTTACCACTGTGCCCTTATTCAAATTATTTTTACTAGAAAATTATACTCATGTACAGTAGCATCGTCGGAACCCCAATGAAATATTTTGTTGAACTCACTCATAGCGTAAAGAAGGGAACGTGGGTTTTCGACGATTGTACAGTAGTAGTTCATATCTCTCAATAACACTAGCTCACAGTAAGTGCTAATGGTGGGCTTTTATGTTCGTTGGGTGTGCGAAGTCAGTCTTTCTACAACTGCTATTTTAAAAATACATCAGCCATATTTGAAAATTTCGACAGAATGTTTTATATTTGGCCATAATCCCCTGTCAAGTTCATTTATAGACAAATTCGACCGGTAGATCGAGAGTTATGGTCATTCATTTATCAAACTTTAGTGAAACTTTCTCCATCGCTCCAAATGAGATTTCGACAAATGTGTTCGCCCGTATGTTTTTATGTCAAGTGTGATTATGGGCCGGATTGGACCAGTTGATTTAAATTATTGTTCTTGATTTTTAAACAACGATCCTGATGATATGTACACAAGATGTCATTAAGATATTTTTCTATCCGGGCTTTTTGACAACACTTTTATAAACCTTTGACCTTAAGTTGTGCCCTTGACCTTGATCGTGGATTCTACACATTGTCTCGATGAGGTGATCATTTGAGTGTCATCAAAACCCTTCGAAGAGTAGGAGATACTGAGCGGATAGACTCAAATCGATGATCTAACGTTATGACCTTAACCTTGAGTCGGCGTTGCCGGATCATGGCTTCTGCACATAAATGTGATGACGTAAACATTTGACCACAGTTTTATCAAAAACCTCAAAAGAGTGAAGGGATATGGAGCGGACAGAAAATTCAAGAATCAAACCTTTGACTTTAAGTTGTGACCTGGCCCTAGACTCAACATGAGCTCATCGTCTTGAAGTGTTGGTCATATAATTACAACTTGCAATCATTTCACACAATTTCTCTTTTCTGATTGGTTATTTCTGCCCGAGCGCATTAATATTCATGACGTGCTACTTTTTCATTCATAAAATCGTGTACGGATTCAGGGCATGTCACCAAACAAAACACTTTGAGAAGAGGAATAGTGTTTCTCACCTACATATTTCCGCGCATTTACCGATGATAGATATAGAGAATCTAACATGTTCATGAGTTGTGGATAAGGAAATCCCATCCGAGGGTTGTGATACGTCTCAAAAACGAGGCTCTGCGTTTTTTGGACGTATCTCAACCCGAGGGTGGGATTTCCTTATCCACAACTCAATGGACATGGTAGATTTATTTTCTCACCGTGTAAATAGCATTTTCACGCAAGTAAGAAGTAAGAAAAAAAATAAGAGTAAATACAGGATGGGGATGAAAAAATGAAAATCAACTTTTTCTCGAATTTTACTTCAAAACTGATATAGATGGATAGAAAATGATCTAACTAAGAAAATGAATACCCATAACCCTATGTTTATTTCAAAAATAAAAATTGTACAGTCATTTTTCGATTTTTATGTGATGTGCACGCGGAGTGTGGGATAACCCAACAGTATGTGAGATAAGATTTTCCATCACTGCTAAAAATAGAGATTTTTCTGTCCGGTAAGTGAGAAAACCTTTTCTTGCATACCAGATGGGGATATCTGCAGTTTTTACCAGTGCTGGAAAATCTCATCTTACACCCCCCCCCACACACACGTGTAAGACGACTTACGTGCTTACTTGTGACGTAACGTTATAAACAATGTGACGTCACCTTCCCATACATAACATCTAAAGAATGTTTGTTTTTATATCAAAATGCATCATTTCGGTAAGTTTTAGCCTCGTTTTTTGGACGTATCTCAACCCTCGGGTGGGATTTCCTTATCCACAACTCATGAACATGTTAGATTCACTTTATCCTTCACCGCTTATTACAAAAATGTAATAAATATCTTTATCCTGTCACTTGCAGCATTATCGGCCCGATAACAGGGTGCCGGATAAATTTTTTGATATTCGGCAGTTGACCACGTGACTTGTGTGTGATTGCCGGACTACTTAATTGAAAGAAAAATAATCGTGTGGCTTGTTTTCCACTCAAAAGCAAAACTCTTCAATAGCCTAGTATGAAATTTTGTTTTATTTGCAGTCACATAATAAATCAATTCCGTTAAACTGGTCCCATTTCGATTTTATTACGTCATCAATTCAATTCTACGTCACTGAGGCAGTAATGTTTTGGTAGCCATTATTAATTTTGTACCTAGTGTATTGAATTGAAAGATTTCCCAGTTTCAATTTATTACTCCGGCTAATTCATGTGACACAAATAAGGATAAACAGCGTTTTATTAGAGAAGGACTTCACTTTATTTTAGTAAGACAATTGAAATCGTGCATAAACAGGATAGAAAAGGACATTTGTTTTCAGATTTTCCTCTGATCTGGCGGTATTTTATTTCGTCATTCCGGAGGTTGAATTTGTACATGAATGTCCTGTCAGCAGCAGTTAGGTGCAGAAAGGAAAACTATTAATTTGAAGAGTACTTATTAGTGTCAGTGACAGTGTTTTCATTAAAAAAACTGGAATTCAATCATTCATGGAAAAGGAGCTTGATTGACTGAAATGAGATCTTATGTTCGTAACACGTTTCGTCTGGGAAGAAAGAAAGGTAAAAACAGCATCAATGTAAGTTTTAAGGTCCTTGAATTTGAATTAATTTTCCGAAAAACGTCTGCAGTGCTTACAAACGTCGTTCAGAAAATCGAATCGGTTGCACGGCGGCCATTTTGTTTTGAACGTAAACAAAGTTTACACAATCAGAAAAGGCAAACTGATGATGATGCTCCACTTAGTGTAAACGGTCTCATATACAGGTTCTTGACCAATCAGATTTACCTGCGGTATTATGATTAACATGATATAGTTCTTCGTTATGCACAATATTCCGACATAAATAAAATTTGAAATAAGAACTACTTTTTGTCTGCGTGTGTCCAGTCCGCATACTCTTTACTTATGTTTAAGCTAGTTTCACAATAAAACCAGACATTTCAAGGTGTGTTTTCAATGTAAGAAAGAATGACATGATAAATAGAATAATAGGTTGGGAGCGTGGATGGAGAAAGTTTATCTGGCTCGACTCCGGAATTTATCGAGTTCGCCTTCGGCTCACCCGATAAATTCCTCCGCCTTGCCAGATAAACTTTCTCCATCCACGCTACCAACCTATTATTCTCTATCATCACTGCCGGACTATTGTTACGTTTATTATAAGCAGCCAGCGCATCACATAATCAAAGCGCTGTTGGCGCTGAAGGCGTGGGGGCTCTTAATTAACTCCCCTAAAAACAACTTTTGACCTTCGTGATTTGCGCTGAACCTTACCTAAAGTGCGGGTCGAAATGTGCAGAGGACGAAATTTAGTATATGACACAGAATGAATGATTAACAAATATATGGGTTGCAGGGAAGTTTGTTTTATTATAAAACGTACGTTTAATCACATGGTCAACAATATCAAATGTTTGAGAGAACAATCAAAATAATTCGATCTGCGCTTTGTTCAACTTCAAGCGATATCTGATGTGGATCGAAAATTATTGTGTACCAAGGACAAGACCTTGAAACAGAAATAAACAAAGTAATACCAGCAATGAAATATAAAAACAATACTGTACAATGTGTATAACAGGGAAAACCAAAAATGTTTCTTGGTTACCTTGTAGTTGTAATCGGTGAAACCGTTCACTGGGCCTTGACATGCAGCGTCCTCGATAAATGGCGGGTGATTTTGATCACGTGAGTTCCTTCGCGGAATGTACGTAAATTATATCTTTTTTTAAAGAAATTTATTTTTAGGTAAATATATATCTAATCGTTCGTAAATAAGAAAGTTGTCAATGAAATAACATCAGAAATTTGAAAATCAAACTATCGCGCTCCGTACGTTTCCGTAAATTTCCGTAAATATCCGTACTTTTCCGTGATATGCATATGATTATCTTCCGTAATCAGCTTACAGTGCAGTTATTTCTCAAACAGAAAAAATGTGTAATGCAGCCCGTAAGCTATAGACCTTTCTGCAATCGTTTGAAGTTGTATGTACTGTTTTTATTTGTAATACTGTATGTTCTTACCGTATCTATTTTTGAAATAAACATAGGGTTGTGGGTATTCATTTTCTTAGTTAGATCATTTTCTGTCCATCTGTAGCAGTTTTGAAGTAAAATTCGAGAAAAAGTTGATTTTCATTTTTTCATCCCCATCCTGTATTTATACTTATTACGCGCCGCCAGGAGGCGGTGCGTGTATTGGAATGCAGAAAGTAAAATTTCCATGGGGTGACGTAACTACTTTTAGACTGTAGAATGATTTCACAGTGTGTCTTTGTAACAAGCGGTCTTTTGATTTGAGATCGCGAACCAGTCTAAATTTTACGGAAATAGCCGAGTCTAAATTTTACGGAAATAGCCGATTTTAAACGAATGACTGCGAACGACTGAGATTCTGCCGACGGGTAGCGGCTGAAGATAGTCTTTTAAACCGACTTTGAAATTTTTGCTAACAGATATTTGAATATACTTTACGAAACTACCAAGCTTATGATGTGTCCACTTCTTATTTAAAGTGTCTGGGAAGTTAAATTCGTTTGTTTACATAAAGTTGTACCGCTATTCCGAAACAAACGTCTGTATTGGTGAATAACGAAGTTATACGCTATGAAACTCGATGCCTCGATAGCGCAGTGGAATGTATCCCCGCTTGGCACGCGGGAGATCAGAGATCGAAATCTCGCCGGAGTGGAATTAAATTTATTTTTTTATATACAATGTAGTGGGGAACAAATTAATTTATATCTTGGAAATAATTTTTCTTTCGTACAAGAATAATATAAATAGAAGCAAATTTATATGTTAGAATTCTAGACTTAGGAATATAAAAAAAAAATTACTATTTCAATGATTTGTAATTCAA
The DNA here is from genome assembly GCA_022818135.1 of Saxidomus purpurata. Taxonomy (NCBI): domain Eukaryota; kingdom Metazoa; phylum Mollusca; class Bivalvia; order Venerida; family Veneridae; genus Saxidomus; species Saxidomus purpurata. The sequence goes on from JAFMSR010000001.1 coordinate 52,843,748, forward strand.
TAATGTGACAGCAGCCAATTTCCATACAGAGGAAACAATGCCTATAGACTTGACGTAGAATCATCTTTTTTAGCATTAAACATTAACAAATGGTCAGCCTTATACAAAATTAGAGTGCAAAAAGATTAGGTTTGGTTAATCACCATACATTAAATCCAACATTACTAATTATCGCAACCCCCACTCCATTTGGCGGCGTTCAAACATTTGACTTGTTTCTTCTTACTTGTGTGAAAATGCGATTCAAACGGTGAGAAAATAAATCTACAATATCCATTGAGTTGTGGATAAAGTGAATCCAACATGTTCATGAGTTGTGGATAAGGAAATCCCACCCGAGGGTTGAGATACGTCCAAAAACGAGGCTCTGCCGAGTTGTTTTGGACGTATCTCAACCCGAGGGTGGGATTTCCTTATCCACAACTCAATGGACATGGTAGATTTATTTTCTATTGTGGAAAGAATTTTACTATATCACCGGTCAGAAATTGCGCACTGTTAGAAAGATCTAATGAGAACGGCAACGAACAACCAACCGAAATGTCGATTAGTTACCATGATAGTCAAGATTAAAAATAAATCTTCTAGTTTAAAAGTTTTAAAACTGCATTCTTAAATCACTTTGTTGTAAAAGATTGGACAATTCAACAGGTAATGTTTTGTTGTATTTTTCTTGTATATTTTTCTTTTACTTTTTTATTTACAGAAAGTTTATATTTTTATAGCATTTAGCACAGGCTCTCGCTCATTGTTTTTCATTATATTATCTGTGATATTTTCGAGTTAATAATAATAATCAAAAGATTTATCAATTGGCGATATCTCATGACTTAAGTCAATAAAAAGGGGAATAATACTGATTTCAAAAGAAATTTCAAACACTAAATAGGTTTAGGTTTATGTAGCAACAATAAATTGGACACAATGCACCGGACCAGTTTATTTTCGTAAATAAGAGATTTTAAATACGTTTTCTGCGAAAATGCATATAAAAATTAACACAAACCTCTACATAGGAGACGATCCTTAAAGATAACTTAACTTCTAAAGGTTAAGATCTAAAATGTCCTAAATGCAGGACCTTAAATGTTTTATTCAGTCAGCGTGTAGCATAAATTACACGAATAGTACAAGCCCTTAATTGGAGCTGAATAGAGAACTTTATACAATATAGAAACCTGAAGGAGGAAGCGCTAGCGACCGACTGGATTTCTATGTTGGATAAATTTCTCAGGCTATTTTAGCCTCTAACTGACATAGTGTTTGCCCTACATTTAGACTTTGTTTACTACATTTTATTACGCCATTTGCAAACATGTCTTATTAAGATAGAGTGATACATAGAATAACCTGTCAGAGGTTTATGGCAAATAGACAGTGAACATTTTAAAAAATTAGACTTTTTCATTGGACAAAAATGTAGGGGAAACACTAACGTTGTGTTTCATGCCAGCTTCTTTTATTATTTGCAGATACAATGTCTGACAGAAAGGCCGTTATCAAAAATGCCGACATGGCGGAGGAAATGCAACAGGATGCCGTTGACTGCTCCACACAGGCACTCGAAAAGTATAATATAGAAAAAGACATTGCTGCTTACGTCAAGAAAGAATTCGACAAAAAGTACAACCCAACCTGGCATTGCATTGTGGGAAGAAACTTTGGAAGCTACGTCACTCATGAAACAAAACATTTTATCTACTTTTATTTGGGACAAGTCGCCATTCTCCTCTTTAAGTCTGGTTAGACTTAGCCGAAGTATACTCCGAACAAGTTTCCACATGTCAAAACTTTGGACACATAGCGTACTATTTGTACTTAATTTATTTGTAACAGCATGAACAATATTATATAATACAATGGCCTCTAGTCCAATATTTGAATGCACTTTTGGATATAACCCATTCATTTTCGGACTGTATTGAAATTAAGCCTTTTATCTGCTTGATTATCTGAAAGGAATTTATAACGTGTGTGTATTTACATTGTTAAGATCGATGTTGACTTATTGATAATTGTAAATCATTTAAATTGATATGTCTTAAATGTTTTCGTAACATGCAAGATACTTTAACCATGTTGTAAAAAAATTTATGTATGTCGTAAAATAATTGACAGATCTCCACTGAATGCTATTTCGTGTTATTTTATTATACCATCACGGAAGGGTTGCTTGTTTAGCTCCCCTGAACGAAATACATATGGTGGGCTATTACGATCGGTGGATACCTATTGTAAACAATTACTTCCTCCTAAACCACAAGTCCATATCAAACGAACTTCAAAGGAACGTTTCTCTAATAGTCCTTCACAAGTTAAAAATTAAAGGTCCACTACTAAGCGAAAATTAAGTGACAGTTATTTCAATGGCAAGTACATTACCTTATGCAAGACACTAAATAATGGAGATTGGCATGTAAGAATTTACAAAAAATGTTTTGAACACAAAGAAAAGTATGTGTATTATGTTGAAATTTCAGTGATTCGACAAAATGACTACCCAGGTCTTTTTAACTTTCTTCATAATGCATAGAAAAATAATTGTACATGTACTGTGGTTTATTTAGAATTTCTACATACCAACTTTCATTTTTTTATTAAAAATAACTTATTTCTGTGTTTTTTAAAGTATATTTAAATTTTCGCTTTCCTTAGTATTGGACCTTTAAATAACATGCGTAACTCTGGATGCTAACACAACCAAAGGGAAAAACTAGTTTGAAGATATCTCCGAAAGCATAAGGCCCAGAACGGAGATATTTAGCGTATAAGACTGTAATGGTCCTCTATAAGTTTTTTTTCAATCATGATTTTACATAGAAAACCATTGGAAGATGTTCTGCCAGGCCTAGAGCTTCATCATTTAGTGAGTAATATTGTGTTGTGGTCTTCTTCAAAATTTGTTTGAAGCATACCCAAGGGGTCAAAATTGGCCTGGCCCCTGGTATTATGTCAAGACGTGTAACGTAACCACATATACCATGTAAAAACAGAATATTGTTTTACCCTCCCCTGTCTTAAACAGAAAGTATAAATTTATTTTTTAATTTATACCCCTGCTGGTTACATTTAAATACCCACATGGTGCCTCCACAGTACGCAACGAACATAATTTAAATTCGAGTACGTAACATAATAGTTCGAATTATATCGATTGTTGAGGAGTAACTAAAACGTGACATATACAAGTGATTCATGGACGAGTTTGAGTGTCAGTAGAGCTTAAATTTTCTTTGTGATTTGAAGAACTGGACACGAATCAAACAAGGGAAATTTAAAGTGCAATACTACCCGTCTGGCCCGTTAAAATCTAATTCTTAATACGGAGAAATATAGTTTTATAGCTGGGAAGAACGTTGATAAATATGGCAATTCATAAATGGGAGCACATATAGAGCAAATGAAACCCATCAAAGTCGCAGTCCTTTAATACAAGTTATACTGTTATACACTTATTTCACAGTGACTGTCTATGTATCTATTACATGCATAACTATAGTTACATACATGTATATGAGTTTCAGGGTCACTGTACAGTGCATTCATAGAATAACGGTGTTTAGTCTAAAATGTCCTTCGGTATCCTGTTTCTCATTAAAGGTTACACATTGACCATCTGAAACAAAGATACATATATGTATAAATAGGTCCAATATTCACATATCACATGGACATCGTTATTTGGAATAGTATAGCTTGCTAAATAGTCCCATATTTGAAAAGAACAAAATTTATAGATGTTCAAGTCTTATCAACCATATTCAGTATTAAACTATGTTACAGACAGCAGTGTATTACAGTATGGTTTCAAAGTTCTACTGACAGCTTAAACAAAATCAGGATACTTCTTTATCAGGTAGGCCAGGTACAGACATGCAGTCCACATGCAATGTACATCTAATCGATGGCCATATTAACATAATATGCTGCTGTCTTAAACCACAGTTTCCGCAGAGATTTGAACGCACAGCCAAAGAAATGTTAAGCTTATCGTTCAAAAACTGTTGTGGAATAAACTTTCTTACTAAAGACAGTGGCACAAAGAGGATATGAGATTACTGACCAGAGCTTCGCAATTGGACCTAAATCAAAATGAACAGTCTGAAAACAAACAGACACATTTAGCAATTAAAACAGTTCTATATACATGTGTCACAAAACTTGTGTGATGTTATCTATTTTTAATTGTATTGTATGCAATATTAAAAACAGGAATTAAGGGCTGAGCTGTTTGAAAATTATTGTTCCTTCCATGGAAGGGACACTTAGAATTGTACAGACACACTTGACTGAACAATGCAGCACGTAAGCCGTTTTTCGGTGTGTTTCCGTTATAAATTAAACGTTGTGATATTGAAAATTGGAACATCTAACAACCAATAGCCGTTCTTTTCCGTACATGCTACATGTTACTGTGGTTATTTCCCTTTATGTGGTAACTTGGGTAAGCTATAGTCTCACTATTTGCACTTTGAAGGTAAACCGATTTTACAGGTTGACATTTAATAGCTGTCCGCCTTCTACAAAATGGTGTGACAGTTATAAAATATCAGATCTGTGAAAGGGGTCACACTGAAACGCCAAATTAATTAGGCTATGTAAGCTATTGCACACATATACACAATAAGCTTTTGCACGTTGGACTGGCAGAAATCGCCCCACAATGCGTTTGCTTTTGCATTATGAGTTTGACAAATAGCTGAAAGAATGTTAATTTACATATCGTTTGCACAGCGTAGAAATATGCTAATATTGTTGCTGGAAGTATTGGCGCGAACTTACCATGTGACCATATAAAAGCAGATCTAGCGTGACGTAGTAACAGGTGCTTGGAGTATTAAATATTGTAGATACTAATGCCTGAATTTGCTTCGACTGTCGTAGTTTGTACTTCAATAAAATATATAGACAGATGTGCCCTAGAAGGAACTTTTGGAATGCTATAACTTGTATCATGTAGAAGTGATGCAGTACTACGCAGAACTACGGTGTCATACGGTACTACGGTATTATACGGTACTACGGTATTATACGGTACTACGGTGTCATAAGGTACTACGGTGTCATACGGTACTACGGTATTATACGGTACTACGGTGTCATACGGTACAACGGTGTCATACGGTACTACGGTTCTGTGGAGAATTACAACGCTAGTACGAAGGAGTGCTATTAAGAGTATATTTTGCTTCATAGAATAACAGTACCATACAGTTCTATAGAAAACTACATTTCTGTAGAATATTGATACAAGAGACTTACTATACAGTTCTATATATCACAAGCATATCTTTAGAACAATACAGTACGTACAGTACTACAGTGCACCACGTGCAGTATTGTAGAGTACTACATAAGTAAACAGTTCATGAGTACTTCAGTACTTTACAGTACTTAGCTACTAATGCCAGTTGGATAGTTGTTTAAGGTTGCAGACCCCTAATGGGCACCGATTCAAATCATTATAGGCTTAATATGTTCTTAATCTGTATCATTTCCTGGATTTAAAAACAAATTTTAAAAGAATTTTACCGTGAAAAAAAAAGTTATAGGAACTTGAATAATCCCACCCCCGTTTTGCTTGACATCACACAAGAGATAAGAAAATACACGTATTTCATTTATTATTAAAAACTTTGGTACAGATTTGTTATCAGAGTAACAAGAACTATGTTTTCTTTCAGAAATCACACACCATTTACTATATAATCAACAAGTTTTATGAAACTTTTATGAAATAATCAGATAGTATCACAATTTTCATGTACTTTTTGGCCATTTTAAATTTTGAACATCAAAGTTTTTAGGAAAAATCAACATTTTCTAGAAATGGGGCATGACTTTTTGTATATCAAAAATTATCTATAACATTTTGGGAACAGCATATGAAAAATTCACAATGTTTTACCGTCTCTATTTAAAATAATTTGATTTTGAAAATTTCCATTGACGATTTAAAACGTGTCTGCAAGTAATAAAATCTTCAAATAAGCTAATACTTATTCGTAAAAAAATATTTAATTTCTTTTTAGACTAAAAACAATATAAACATATGAAGAAAAGTGCAAAATAATGAAAACAAAGATGAAAAAGTAAAAAACAAAATTGGGTTCGCCCCCAAAAACCTCAAAAGATCTTCAGTCCAATGCTTAACAACCTAGGCTAGCTCATCAAAATTGAAGAGTTTCAAGTGGAGGTTTTTATTAGGGAGACAGTGCATGAAATTGTCAGGAACTACAGTGTGTTCAGCGCTTTGATTAACTACAAACTCGTAATTGCCACCGAAGATACTTCGCTCGAAACAGCGATGTCACTTCATTGCATGTAGAGCCGCCGTGGCCCAATGGTAGCGCGTTCGCCTCGGGATCGAAGGGTTCGATCCTTACAATCGCCACGTCGGTAGTGTCCATAGGCAAAACACTATTTCGACATTGCTTCTCTCTCTTCGGAGTCTCGTGAGCGATTGATATAAGTTGTAAGAACTTGTTTTCGCAGTCGAGAATAAAAAAATTAGTATAAACGAAGAAACTACTCGTCATTTTGCATATTCCGCCAGACCTTGACTGAATCATCCTTATCCTTACTGTTGGGAGCAATTGTTTCCGCCAATAGTTAAGAAATCTCATAAAAATAGAACAGAAATAAACTTTTCGACGTCTTTTCCGGCTTTGCCACCAGTATTGTTGCTATGACCGGGAAAAGGAGATCGATTTGTTGCGCTGCAGTGAACAAATTTTAATTTTTATCAAATCATATTCATTTACTTTTATGAAAGAAAACTACTAGTATACTTCTGAATTAAAGTAATTTTACATATTGATTGCTGAATACAAGTTTTATAATTACAATGTACATTTTGGTATTTAATTGGCTCTTATCGCACTATACAATGTATATTGAATGGCGAATTCATGAATGATTGATATGCATGTGATGTGTTGCGGCAAAACCGAAAGCTAAGTATACGTGATCATTTATTTGCTGTAGTAGCTTCATTTATTCTTATTATTTTGTTTTTGCTTTAAAATTAGCTTAACTTGGCACTAAGTACTGCAGTGAGCTGTCACCATTGCTGCGTAAAAGTTCTGTATATGTCTACTTGCCTGCCTGTCGTTCTGCCTGTATGTCTACATTGTAATACCTTCTGAACAGTCTAGAGGCCCCATATTCGATAACCCTTTTTTAATTGTGTTGAGGTCAAGCCTATAGCTCAGTATTAAGAGCATGTAGCCGACTCCAGCATCTCTTCCATGATGCCGTTTAAGTAGAATTTTAAGCCAAATTAAGAAAAACTTAGCTGTTGGTATAAGTCAGAGTATGACCGATGTTGCACATGTCTAGCAGTGAAGACAGGTTGCTACAACGTGTGTTCCTTGCAGTGGTATCCAATGACGGAGCCGGGGTTGGTGCAAACCAAAACACTACTTACCAGTAACGCCAGAGGCGGCCCAAACACTAGGCGGTGCGGACAGAGGGGGGACTTATCCATTGTCTAGCTACTCAGTACAAGGGTAGAGGTACCAGCCCAAATTCCCGAAAACACACATAGCAGTAGCCATGCATCTTCGTTGCTAGAAAGTACCCGACTGTGTCATGTCCTGACAAAAAGTTAGTTCCGAGTCCAAAAGTAGGTCACACACGCGGTCAATTCGACCTAGATGTTAAAAGGGCTGTCTGAAGCCGGCTAAAGAATGAAGCCTGACCTTGTGCCTCCCCCAGCACAGAAATTGTTAGGAAAGGTTTCGCAGGGCATCCAGGAAACAGCATTGCCCGCCACCCGGCATACGTCGCCGACACGCGTTGTTTCGGAAGGCCTTTTTGGCGTCATCCCTCCGTCGTGTGGTCACAAACAGCCCTCCTACTCTCTGCTCTCTCTCTCCTTCCAGTACAAGACCGAGGTCAAGTATCTTTTAAGGCCCATTACCTGCTTCTTAAGCGTATTCTGAAGACCCCATATTGTATATTGTTATTGTGAAAATGGTTGACTTCGAGGCCTATATTGTCACAATGTATGATACCAGGTCAAATAAACTTGAACAATCTAATCACTATATAGGTCTATAACGTATTGTCTTTTAAAAATTCAGAATAATTTTTGTGTTAAGTGACAAGCCTTATTAATTTTACTACAGTTGTGTCCCTTTGATTAAAATGTTAGGTATTTCATAGACCAACTATGTATAAGATTTTGAAACTGAAGTATGGCTCTTGGTCCTTTTTCTACTACTAAAAGTTACAGTATTATAGGTGATTATATACAAGTCTATGACTAGTGTATGTTTACTTTGTTGTTCAATTGATTTTTTAAAAACATTTTTGTTGTTAATGGAGACGATGATGGTGTTTAATTGATTCCATATTACAGAGGGCAAACTAAAGCGTGATATAGGTATTTGTCACTATACAGAGATACATACCTACCTTAATTGTTCGATATGAAAAAGTTTTTTGGTATATAAGTATGCAACTAGACTTACTTTAAAGGTTTTCAGCTTTCACCGACTGCTGAAATTCATTTTTTTTTTTTGCAGAATCATCATAGTCCCGCATAACATTATCAACATTTATACATGTTATCCAGTCCAATACTTTATGCCATTATTTTAGAACTGAAGGAAATCACCCCTAATTTCGGGGCACTTTTAGTGGTCACCGACAAATAAAATGTCAGTATTTTCAAGTACACAATATTTCAGTTGTATTTTGTTACCAACTATTTCTCTCCCCATTTCATTCGTGATCTATCATCCAATGAATTTCAGAAGAACTATTCCCGTATTCATTGACTTATATTTAGCCAATCAGTAATCAAACACATAGTAAGATCTCACCAGTTAACGTGCAGTGGCAGGCATATTCGCAACAAAAAAACAGCAACATTAATTGCTACAATTAAGCTCACATCTCTCCCTAATAAAACACTATTTCGAAGCACGAAGATATATTTGAGTCCGTCATTAAAAGAGTGCTTGTGCAGAACAAAGCTGTTTACAATTTAGTGCAATCATGTTTGCAAATAGCTTTGTTTTGGTACAAGGCTTTTTGAATGATGGACGCAATATATCTTGTCCTTATATGCTAAATGGTATAAGTATACTTATTATGTGAGAAGCGGGTTAACATGAGCGATTATGTTTTGTTTTTGCCTGCCACTGCACGTTAACTGGTGAGATCTTAATAATGCAGAGAATCTTCATCTTTAGTTGGGTCCAGCCGTCCAAGGAGAGACAGTTTACAAGAATCAGGTCTGACATTCATTGTACATTGTATTTGTGCTATGTTTTTGTGTATTGGCAGTTTCGATGTCGGAACTAGGAAAGGGCATGAACAGTTTTAAAATGCATTTTCAATTTTGATTTAGAACAGCGTGTAAAAATTTTGAATTCCAGTTCCGTGTTTCTTTCAAAGAAATTAATGATAAAACATTGACTGATTAAACACAGCTTGGAAAAGAAATAGTTATTGGCGTACAAAACGAAGGAAAAAAAGCATGCTATCAGCATTTTCTTTAGTACAGTGGTTTCTTCTTGTGTAAAATCTCAGGATCTTTTTTGAATTTACTGATATTGTAAAATAAACATATTGATTCTATTCACTCTGAACAATGTTGACATATTCATTTCTTTTGTATTCAAGTCACTTTTTCACGAAAAAGAGTTGCCAGGAAGCAATTTTTATTTTTTGCTATATCATTGGAGTAAATACTGCTCTATATTTCTAACATGTACATCGATAGAAAAAGTAAAGTTATGTGAATGTTTTTGTACAAATAATAATCATTTTCGCCGATAAGACATATTTTTTGGTAAAATAAGAGCTTCTTGAAAATGTAACCCTCGGACTTCGCATTTGGAATCCTATCTCAATGTGATGAACTTTTTTTAATTAGTCGCTTGTCTGCACTTTCACATCTACAGTGAGAAGATGTGGAGCTTATAAATTATTTGTAACTTACACCTATCTGCGCGTACCAGCACGAATACAACAAGAATTTGATCCGCTGTAAGTTATGCCAGGTTTTGTGTCTATAGATCTAGCCGATTCCTCATTAAGCCAACATATTATCTCACAAATGTAATATGACTATATCTATTTGGTTTGTATTTTTAGCTTGAACGTGCTAATATCATTCTGTTTACTTTAGGTTCTTGCAGGTATTAGTTTACTTCTAGCAACTGACTAAAAATTCTTTTGTTTACACTGTTTTAATACACTGACAATTACCATTCTGGCGACAGTTGATGACGGCAATAATCTGTCTTGATACTGCTAGTGATGGCAATAATCTGTCTTGATACTGCTAGTGATGGCAATTATAACTGTAAACTGTTAACGAAGGAAAAATAATTATGTTTACTTATAATGATGGCATTTACACGACGTCAGGAAAACACCACCAACAATCTGAAACTAGGCGGGGTCTTGCATGGTTACCTTATAATATATCAGTAACAATCTACAGTAACATCGAAACACTTTTTATTTCAACAGTAAAAGTAGGCTTTAACAGTAACAAATATACATCAATAGAAAAAACGCGAAAATATATTACTATATACATGTATAAAAATATCAAATATAATTAAAAAGTATTAATAAAATTTTACATTATATTATATGGTAAAATAGTATACTGGCATTGATCTTGAGATAGTATTGAAATGCAATAACAATCTTCAATAATCCGCGAAAATAAGAGGTATTTTGACAGTTTAGCGTTGTTAAGCACTGTACGTACTGTAGTATGCCTCGCGAGTAGCAAAGCATGTTTATATTTAAAATCTTGACAAATTGAAAGTTTTTGTCCGAAGTTTATGGAACAGCAGGTATGTCGATATGTAGCTGTTCTCTGCATCAGTATTTAACATCATGATGTAAAATTTTTGGAACTCTGATATAATGCTATCAGCACGTTGCACTGATTTGTTTCCACGTTTTTCTCTAACTTTTTTGGTAACTTTCACCAGTCCATGTTTCTTTGGCGAGCTGGTGGAATGATGACATGAGTATTGTGAACACTATCTCACACTTGGTTTTGTTTGCCTGGAGGTAGATGGTTGCATTCTGTTACAACTGTAACTGAGCCAGTCATAAAATCTGTCCACTAAGACAGAAGGGGAGGCACAAGGACACTTTAAATGGGTTTCCGTTTCCACTTCTTCATCCAATATTTTCTCCGTTGAAGCATGTCCCTTTTTGCAAAACTTAATTAAACCCGATACCACATTTGTGAGGGAGCCCGTGTCACCCTCTGGTCCGCATAGAGACAAAAGGGTTGTAAAGCCTAATAGCGAAAACACCAAAGAAATTCCGACTGTACTTAAAATAAATATCCCGAACTGAAAGAAAAACTGAATCTGTGCAAACAACATAAATACTGCAGCACCCATGGTCGTTATTGCACCAGATATTACTGACAGTCCAATTGATTCTAGCATGTTATGAACTCGATCTAAGCGTCTAGTTGACGTTGACATCCGGTAAGCTTCTGCAAGATGTACAATGTAGTCTACAGATAGACCTACAACCATACACAGATTGATTGACTCCAAAACCTGTAACATAATGATATGTATTAGTACTTCATGTATACTTTTGTCTAAAACAATGAATCATATGATTTGTATCATGTATGCTGTTTATTGGATCGTGACTGTTGCAATATGAAGCCGCATAACATTATATTCAAAACTTATCTCCTTTTGAAAGAAAATCGGCTCTGTATAAATTTCATTCAATATATGTCAAATGAAACCTTTACATGTCCGTATTGTTTTCTATGAAGATAGAACATTTCGAACATATCATACTATAAGATGATCGATCGCTTCGTTTTCAATTATTCAAAAAGCATAGTATGTACAGTTTAACCTTCGTTAGTAACCACTTGTCTTAAGCAGTCAAAACTAACGTATTCAAAGTTATATATGAAAACATCTGTACCAATAAGCTAACTCCCTCAAAGACTACTTTTAATTCACCTTTCGGAACACTGCTTGAGACAGAATTGATTTCATTGTGTTTAATGTAGATCTAGGCAATCTTTATGAATGGAAGACACCTGACTTTGTCCACAACACTAATAATATATTAATAGCCTGGAGGAAGGGTTCCGTAACATGGTCCATATAGAAAGTTACGCATGCAAATGCCCCTCACAGAAACGATAATCCACAAGGTAATTTATCAAATGTTAAAATCTGGTTTCAAAATCTATTACTATCAGCGATGAATACAACCTACATATAAAGAGATTTAAACATTTTACCCCTAGTTTCCATCCAACAAGTGGTATAAGACCGATGACACAGGCTGTAACGAGGCCTATGGTGATGGCAGCTATGGTACCTATGATGAAGTTCAAGGTCGTCAGCACAAGGATCGGCCATGCTGACAGGAGACCAACGATAATACCCGTCACTGCAGACGAGGCTAAAGTCTAAAACAAGAAATCAGGATTACTAATAAGAAAGTTACATGTACTTATAAAATGTAGGTGTTATAGAAAGAATACGCCCAAGTTTATGGCGGCAATAGTGCGTGTTGTTTATATCTTTTAACACCAGATTGAACAAAATATTGCCAATTCATTGTATTTTTTGTTATCTAAGTAAAAATGTCAGCTTATGCTAGGTTCCAGTCTGCGAGATAATATATCTGCAAATGTAGTAAATTTTGATATTTATGAGACACTGTTCCTGTGTGTTTATGGGCTAATAACTCACCTCTTGTACATGTAACCAGTGCCAGAGAGTCTCCGTAACCTGTATTCCATTTTGTAAATGAACTGGCATTCCATCATTCTGAAAATAAAACAGTTGTACATACTTAAATTTACGCTGATTAACCGTTTAAGCCTCAAGACAATTTTAAGGTGAGTAAATGACAAAGTTACGAAACAAATAAACTAAATACTTACTAGGTTTAACTCTTTTTATGAACGGTGAAGTACGGAATTTCATTTACGTTTAAATAAAAACATCATAAATCATGATTTAAGTTACTTACAATACCGTGAATAAAGTTTTCCCATTCCTGGAATATTGGCAGCCCTTCTTTATAACCAAGACTGTAGATATTCATGGTCGTGTTAATCTCTATCGCAAGATACTGTAGCTTTGTACCATAGTACAGACCTGTAAATATCAATTTCTTCACTTTTAACATTTTGGATCTTCATTACGTCGGAAAACATTTACTGTATAACTATTCCTAGCACGTGTATAAATACAGCAACTTAAGTGTTAGATATACACTATTAAATGTTTTATAATTATGATTGTCATATATATAACTAGGAAATCAAACCCGTCTGTATATTCCATGAATCAAGTAATATCATTCATTGAGAGTTTATTGGAGCGTACCGGAACAATGCGTGTTAAAATACTGGATGTAAAAATAAGATTTCCTAACGAAAAGAAAATGGAACTACGAGCAAACAGGCTGTGGGATAGAAATTTAGAAAAAACGGTATTGGTGGGCAACAACTTGTTTTGAGCCTTAAAAGGTGAAGATAACCAAGTTGTGTAACATATATATTATTAATTACATCACCGGTTATAAAACTGTTCATGTCAGCGGTAAACGACTGCTTGCTGAGACAAAGTATATTTACCAGAATTTGTGTAAAACGCATTTTGAGTGACGTCATCAACTCTTCTTTCAGCAAACAGCTCATTGTACTTGAAATAATCTTTGGTAGGGTTGAGCTGGTAACCGTCCGTAAGCCAGTATGATACCAGGAGCTGGAAACCGAACATAACTGAATATGAAACTTATTATATACCGACCAAACCAGACGAACTTGGCGGAATATCAACGCAAAGAACGGAAAATATATACGAAGTAGTTTCAAAGTACATGTATCGTTTTTGGATCGCTCAAACAACTTTAATTTTTTCTAGTTTTTTTTTTTTAAATTTAGTTTTGTATTAAAGGAAGTGAATGACATTCACTTGTTCGTTGTGGTCTTTTCTGGTTAACTAACTAATATTTATTTCCATGTGGAAACTTGTGCCTAATTTTTTGGTGTGTGTGTGAGAGAGAGAACAGTTCCGCATTACAAAATATCCAAAAAATACAACCAAACCAATACTTGTATAACGACACTTTTTCACTTGTTCTAAATGTTTTGTATTTTTTCAACGAGACATTTGCACTATTTACGACTGCCAAATCTGTTCCAAATATCAAGACGTGCCATTAAGTGTGTGAAAATTATCTTTATGTATTCTGTAAAGTACACGACCCATAACAAACATTAATACAGAAACAAAATTATTGTAATATAATATACTTCTGTAGCTTTATTGTATTAGTACTTTCAGGAATATAGGAATAACTGTTTTGTAATTTTGATATTTGCGACTGTATATACGGTTTTAATGGTCGCAAATATTTTTAACGGCGACGGCGTTAGCCGGGGCTGTTAAAACTGTTTGCGACCATTAAAACCGCACATACGGTCGCAAATATCAAAATCACCATAGTTATCCCTTTCCTAACGCACAATGTGTCTTAATGCGATAATTAAACGCCGTTCGAATTTTGCGCCTATATAAACATTATTTAATAGTCGCAAATTTAAACGACGCGACGTTACATCGGCACTGCGTTAGAATACTCTATATGCACTGTTCCTGGTACTATGAAACGACTTAAAGAAATACATTCTCATAACATAGCTTAAAACTAGAAACTAAGTTATCTGTGTTACCTCAAAATAGTTTGTGAAGTCGACTGGTAATGATGACCGGTAAATGTATCGATAAGCCTCCATAAGTTGCGTCACATCAGCTGGGGAAACCGGAAGTGACAAATTCAAACTCGATGGAAGACGTCGGCTTGAAGCAACCTCATTCTGAAAAAAAAACAACAGAAAGCGTTGGAGCGTGATTTTGCTGAGCTTGAAATACTTGGTTGTAGTCGTGTGAAAAGGTCCGCTCATTTCGTGCTTGCTGCTATTTGCGGTCGTGCTGATCCCGCGCATGACCTTCACATTCGGTTGAAACTGTGTATTGCACTTGATACATCAAACCATCGTGCGCAATATTTTTGAAATATCATTTCAATGTTCGTCAATGTATGACGAAGGTACAGACTGGGCAAATATACTGCTTTCATATTGTATATTGTTTTTTAAGGCGGTCGGCTGCTTAATAAAAAACGAGAGCATTTGGTGCGAATCTTAACACCAGAGAAACCACCTAGCGGCAGATTTTTAGCGCAAACACTTTACACAAATTAATGCCGGATTATCCCTTTACTTTCGTGATGATAAGCACAATCCTGCCTAAATTATTAATGGACAAACGTCTGTCGTTTCTTGGCAGAAAAAGATGTAATATGGCCATTTCTCTCACGTATCCAAATTAAACATCGCAGTGATATACGACATTGTTTAACCGGAGTAGCTGAAATACACAAGTAGCCGTTTTCGCGAAAATAGTTTTTCAAATACGAACATTTTTTTTTTTTTTTGGTTACAGTATGTGTTAGATTTGTAAAAAAAAAGGCAGCCCATCATGTAAATAATTGATTTTGTAAATAATTTGGTAAAATGACTGGATTAAAAAATTTCTGTTTAATGCCAGTTTGCTCACACGACCGCCTATAAGTACTTCAGTACTTTGATTATACCGTATATGTAATCTGGACCTTTGAACTAAAGGATTTGATGATGTGTGCAAAACATTATCCCGTCATGATGATTATAGCTAGAATGTGTGAAATTATTTATGAGGAAGTTGTGGACTGGATACGGGATAATGCCGCATAGCATCATAAACAAAAGTCTTGTGACATGTTTAGCTTTGTTTGAGCCTAAATAGTGTGTGAGCATACATATATTATTAGTATTGATGAGTATTTCTTTGAAATTATCCTGAAAAGAGGTTGGGCTTGCGCATGAAACATCGTCCGCTTCAAGAAAAATAGATCTGATCTATATGTACAATTATTATTTAAAATCCCGCCACGAGTGATAGTGTAAAACCTGGACATGGAGTGCTCCTATGTTACTAGCATTATATTATTTAGTGTGTTTTGTGTGATTCATTTATATAAGAGTTGTTGAATGAGGCACACAACATCTTTTCACAAAGAACATTTTCGTAAACTTATTTAAAAATGTGGAAATGGCCGACAGAGTTATCGCCCGTGAAAGATCGTTCGGACGGACCGGTGTATTTATATACATTTGTATATCTGATCGCCATTCGTGTTATCCGCAAAATAATATCAGGGTTCAAGAGATGAGCAAGATGAATAATTTATATTATGTTTTATCGTTAGATCGCAAAAGAACGATCGTAGAATTTATGTAAACATTTTAACATGGGTCTGTTGAATTGTACGGGCCAATATTTGGTTAAATCATTTACCCCAGTATCATCATGTCAGTAAAAGTAAATACACGACCAACTTTTAATGAAAAGTAAATATGCAGCAAAATTATTGATCAAAAACTTTAAAAATATAGAAATACAAAATGTATCAGATTTTTTCTGCTCACTGAAGTCTGACATGCAGCGTTCTGATAAATTGTAAAATCATTTTTGCGGCTGGTAAAAATATTTACACACCTACTCCTTTGTTTGGTATAGGTCCATATATTTTTGAAAGACCTGCAATAACAATGAAAAGCTCGTGCGCAGGTCTATGTTTGCACGTGGGCAGGTCTGAAATTTCCCTAGCCAGACCTGTCAACGGGCAAAGATAGACCTGTGCACGAGCTTTTCATTTTTAATGCAGATCTTTCAAAAAGATATTGACCCACATCAAACACCTGCTTGTGCATAAAGAAATAATTCTGAAATAAAAGGGTATTTTTACAGCAAAATCGTAGGTCTGAAACTAAATCACGAAAAAGAAACAAAACACAATAGAACCAGTACGTTTTTAATATATTTAAATTTGAGCGTAACAGACGTGCCTTTAAGAACTGAATGTGTTTTTCTGCTTTCATCGACGTATGAACTGTTCATAATTTTACTCGATGAAATGCAGAAAAACTCATTCAATTCTTATAATTACAATTAACTATAATTAAAGACATTCGTTTGAATTAATTAACATGTTTTGTGATCACTTACCCGGATTCTATTTTAATATTTCGTCCGTGTTCTCCAGTCGAAAGTAGCCGGCCGCTTATCTTATCAACAAAAAAACCTCTATGTACACGAGACTGCTTTAGAACGTCTTAAAAAGCAAAGGGCCGTCAATGAATGAATGAATGAATGAATGAATGAATTAATTAATTAATTAATTAATGACCGAGCACAACACGTTGACGATATGCAAAATGTTTGGTACAAATGTACTTACTACTACAGTGAAGTTTTTATTTATTCCTGAGAAGAAGGGCGGACTGAGGCTTTGTACCGATGACTCCTTTGAGGTTATAATGATAATTGGCCAGCCGTTACTTATTAATTTCGAAGACAAAATTTGCACGGATAGAGAGACGGACGGACGGACAACGCAACTCCATATAACACCCACATAAACTTCGGTACGGGTGTTTAAAAAGTAAAACTACAACTTACATAAAAATCTAACGACACGTGCTATTTTTCGAAGATTAGTATATTACATGTTGTTACGAATGAATGAAGAAAACATAATAATATTACCTGTACGTATTATGTGTTATAAAGATGTCTTTGCCTCCTGCTCCTCAAAAACACAAGGATGATGGGGTAAAATTTCGTCGGAATCATACCCCGTTTCGCTTATCTAATTAAATTAGACATTGTACACCGTTTAACTAGCAAGGCTTGTTGACGGTGTGTAAGTCGGATATCACCTCGTACAGCGGTTTTCTTTGTAGGAAAGACCTGTCCACGGGCTTCATGAAACACCTCGAGCGCTACGCGCTCTCGTTGTACATGCTCCCGTGGACAGGTCTTTCCCACAAAGAAAGACCTCGTACTCATATATACATAATGTTGCAAAGGTTGAATCGGCAATTTTTGTCATGGGAATATCAGTCAGTGCCCGTTTATCTGCCTGCTATATCAGTATTACAAATAAAACCACAAGTCCTTATTTTAATACAGGTTCATAAATTAATTAAATATTTGATTTTCACTCCCATATGACAAGAAAACAGGATTAAATATTTTGACTGCAAATAACTGTCTCTATCTGAAATAAAATGTTAATGTTTTCAAACATAAATCGCCTGACTTATAAGAACAACCTTTTAAGATGTTGATATAGGCTACAATACAAACAGGGAAAAGGCATTAGCCTTTGTGTTTATACCTTGAACAAGCAACAAATGACACATACTGTTTGTTTTGGAGAACAAACCCTGGTCCCTGATTTCTTATGAAGTCTAGATTATCTACATACCATTTGGCAAATCATTTTACGAGACAACCTTTCTTCGAAATGAAAGAAATGCACGTTAAGTTTCTAACGTTTCCTTTGCAAGACGCACTTTTTTTCAAATACATACCTCGAAATACTGTTCAAAGTCTTTGGTAAAACAGGCGATTTTGCTTTGATTAGTAACGCTGTCCCTCTGGATATGTAATCTGTCAATGACTGTAGCATCTAGATTCTCTAAGCGGTGACATAAATCCTGAAAAGTGAAAACAGGAGTATGTCATTTGCTTTATTCAGGTAATTCTCTTCGAGAGTAACGGGTCCGGTGAGACATACAAGCTTGAAAAATCGGTAAGCTGTTCTGATGTTTCTCGCAATATGTAAAACAAAGTCGGTTGCAGATACATGTATTTCTATAATGTCGAGGTCAGTATGAAAAATATTACGTATACAATGTACATTTATATACACGATATTTCACAATTTAACACCACCACGCAAAGGTTCCACCAAAGACCTATAAAGCCACACTATGGAACCCGCGACTATATGCAAATATATTTGCTTCTTTTTTTTCGGCAGAAGCCCTAACATGCTAAGCTTAAATTACCTTAAATGCTATTTGTGCTGAGTTAGTATTCATCTCAAGATTTGGGTCATATTGGGGTTCCCCAAAGCAGAATTTGGCTGATTTCTGGTCGCACGCGCTGATGTCCGCCGGAAGTATTCCCCAAACCAGATAGAGGCGCTGGTACTCGTCATCTTGGTTTCGCGAGAAGGAGAAGTAGTGCCTCTGTGTTGCCTTTGCATAGTTATGATTACTCCGAAATAGTCGCAGCTAAAATAAAAAAAGGGCTATTGTATGCGAAAAGTACAAGTTATATAGATAAGTTTTTATGGTTTTAAACTTCCACTAGTAGACCAATGTTATATTTTCAAAACTAAATGGATCCGGACGTTAAAAAATTTCGGGTAGCAGACTTGTTACATTATGAGTGAAAATGGAAAGTTTATATTAAACTGAAGGGATGACATTTCGTAAGTAAGTTACCTGATGTGTATCCGGTTCTATCATCGTTGCTCTGTGTATGAAAAATATCGACACACCTAGGAACATCAATGGTATTACGATTTTTACAACTCTTTTTGTCATAAAAACAAAGAAAGTGTTCCTCAAAAACTTGACAACTCTATTCCTGTCCTCGAAGTTTTTCTTAGGTTTTATTCTTTTTCTCATCAGGTATTCCTCTCTTGCTGCGTCAGAGTGGATTCTTTCCAAACTGAACTCAGAGTCCGCAAGTGCATGCGGCCTTAGGACAAGGGCATTTCCCCTATCATCCTCCAGTGTCACTGCAACGTCCTGATGAATATCATGTGCACTATAAGCTGTGTTTGTTCCAGGCCTGCTAGCCTGATCAGGCGAAGCAAGTCTCGAAATACTTGGAATCACATTATGTTTTGGTGACATATACTTTCTAGGACTGCCTTGAAAAATGTTATCATCCTGCCTACAGCCAGGTAGAAGCTTGCGTGTACTGTTAGTTTCTGATAATGAAGTCGTGTCGGAATTTGAGGACGTTCTTGTATTTTCGTGAAATTTAGGAAGTCGCTCCGCTAAACAAACTGACAGCAAAAAGCGATGAAAACGTCGCCACAAGTTTTTAGTTTTTGTGTGGTGGATAATTATTATAGACGGAAAGTATACAACTACCCATATATAATTAACAGCGACTAGAAATCCAGTAAATATTCCAAATGTTTTCACCGGAAGTAGCGGAGAAAAGCCACTGACAAAAAATGCCATCATAGTAGTCAATGACGTCACGAATGTTGTTTTTGCAGCTTTTCTAAAGCAGTCCGAAAGTCGATGGGCGTCACTTGGGTATTTTGTACGACCCGTTAGACGCCACGTGTCATAAAATACAAACAAATCATCAGCACCAATACCGAGTATAAGAAAAATTGCAATCACGTGGAAAAATCCGAAATATTTGAACTGAAAGACGTATCTGTAGACGAGATTTGTCAAAAGAAAACTGGACAGTATACTCAACACACCAAGACTAGTTACAACGACGGTGCCGGTTTGAAAGCACATGAACAAGAAAATAAAAAGAACACTGCCTATGGCAAGTTTTATGTCTTTCAATGCCTGTTGGACTAGATCATGCTCATATAACATCTTACTAAGGTAATAAACATCCAAACGTTCAACAAGGTAGAAATCTCGGATAGTCTCGATTTTTGGTTTGAATGTGTCAGCGAGATATGTTTTGATATCTTCTAATCGACCCCGTTTACCATTTTGGATGATATACAGTGGCCATCCCATCAAGTAAAAGGATCGGGTTATTGATGTATAGCTTCGAGTTGGTGTAATTACACTGTCTTTTCCAAGAAAGAGCTGAAGATAATCTTTCGTTTCATTGTGAATTGAGGCCTTGTATAAAACCTCGACTATGTTGTTAAAGTTTTTGTCACGGAATACGCTGTCAATATGTGCGAATGTCCCATCAAACAATCTGATTATAGACTGAGGTTTTACACAGATGTCATTGTGATCTAGTAAACAATAGTACTGTTGAAAATGTTCCTCACTGAAAAGACGTTCTTCAGCAGATTTTATCCAGTAAAGGTGTGCTGGTGTCAAAATATTCACACCTGGTTTTTCGTATATAACTTCTACCGTATCCCCAATCCTCCCCCTATAGCCGGTGTTAATGCTGTAGCCGTATACTGGTCTGAATACATATCCATCAAAGGAATTCTTCGAGCGCCAGGTCAGTTCCTTCAGACGAACATCATTGTAAATATAGAGTGGCAAGTCGTCAAAAACGGCGGGAAACACGTCATATCCGGAAAGCACCAGACCCGCTGTGATAGCGAAAATTGCTGTATGGAGTAACGTAATGGTGACTGAAAGGAAAGAAATATCTAAGAAGTGAATACTGAAGTATGGAAGTCTTACAGATATTCTTAGCATGTGTGGTCTTTTGTGGACTGTTTAGTTCAGTATTTATAAGGAAACGGTAATAATTATGGTTACATTCACAAATCGTTCGCAAGTTAATAGTTACATTTACTGTAACCTTTACGAACTTAATACCTATTTACATTTAAGACATACTCTCCACTGCTCAGTTATTTGCGTCTACAAGATTTATTCAAATATATCAATGAAAAGCCGATTAAAGAATTAATTTTCGTTGACATAACCCTATATCATTTACACTTTCTTATGAAAGCGGCCCTTGAGATTAAAGATCGATGACTAGTCGCGCGTCATTGAAATCAAAATATTGCCCTGTTTCTATAATACCAACCATTTATCTCAACAATTTATACAAGATTAAATCTTATAAGAAGATTTTCATAAATATATATGCTTTAAGTAAATATTATATAGCTCCCTAAATGATTTTCAACAACATTTTTTCTTTTCTAATCTGCAACGATAAACAGTTTGAATAAACTGTTGAAAATGCTACGAACTTTAAATAAAAAATTAGTCACCCACTGCCACGGAATTGTGCGATTTCTTCCTTCAGTATTATCATTCCGTCCCAGTAATATCAGAACAGAATTTATAATTCAGAAATAGGTAAGACTTGAACATATACAGTTCCTCGTCTGCAATAGACTATATGCTAATAATAGCGAGAGTAAATATGAACAAAATGGCATATGCTAATAAAAGCAGCAAAGCAATAAATCTAAAAAAAAAAAAACCGCAACCTCTATCGTTTTCGTGACTGCAGATCCCGGGGGGTGGTTGGTGCCTGGCCCCCCGGGGGGGGGGCCCCCACCTTCTCCCCCCCCCCCCCCCCTCACAACTTCCCACATAATAAAGAAACGCTCTTACTAGCACGAAGTCAATAATGCGCGGGAAACGTCCGTGTTGTTTACGTCATATTTATGACCACCAGCGGTTTTTAAGCCCGGCCTTGTGGACCCCGAAAATAATAAAAAATTGGGGAAAAAGGCCCTTTTTTTAAAACCCCCCCCCCCCCCAAAAAAAAAAAAAAAAAAAAAAAAACCCCCCCCCCCCCCCCCCCCCCCCCTTTTTTTCCCCTTTAAACCCCCCCCAAAACCCCACCCCCCCCCACATTTACTTGTGTATTAATGCACACATTTTAAATGACCCAAAAAAGGTCCGTCGGGTTTTATAATTTCAAGGTCAGTCTTAAAGGTCGAAATTATTACTTTTAATACATTGCTAGAAAGCAACATTTTGAAGCGCTCAAACTTCTATTACGGTTATATAGTATTGTGTCTGGAGAATAATGTTCGGACTATGGTATTGTTACATGTTACAATTTTTGAAGTAATTCTTTTGTTGCGTACAGTACCAAGCCTTCTAAGCTTGACGGTCGGAGTAGCACTATGAGGCTCAAACTTACTACATTTGGTTGTAAACCAGGCATGCAGTGCTTCGTGCCAGAACATAACTTTGTTACTACATAATCTACATTGCATTTTTACAAAATGTTAACCACAGCAAGACAATGCGTTGCACATAATACCCTGTGTCAGTACTTGAGGGTCAAGGTCGCACTTGATGCTGAAACCTACTAAGTTGGATTTTACATAAAAACATTGTGCTCAGAACGTGACTTGATATCAATTAGAGAAATGAAATTATTATACTACAATGGTTTTAAGAGAAATACCGAATTTTTCGTGCAAGTTTAAAGTTAAAGATCATTTATTACATTTATTAAGATATTATATAGGGTTATACATAAGTATTTTATGTGTTCATGTTATTATTCTTGTGCGTGTAGTCTTCTTGAAACAGTCTTGCACAAACAGTAGCCTACACAGTATAGGTTAGCTTGTGTTTGAAGACTGATATTGCATTTGAGACTCAGGCTTAACATAGCTCAGCATGCTAATGGGAGTTTTTTGTATTGAAATGAAATACTAAATGAAACTTACAAAATGATAGCAGTGGAAACCTGGTGACGAATTTACACAACTTAAGCGGTTCCGGAAACTGACCGGGGAATTCATTGTCGCCTTCGTCTACACTTTGAATTTCATTCCCGGCTTTCTTTTCTGATCTCTCAGTTCTGGCAGTAGGGTCGAGTTCTAGTCGAGAAGAAGTTGGCGGAAGATCAGAAGACAAAATTGAAATTTTTGAAGATGTCTTTTTTAGATTAATCAAACGTTTTTTCTTAAATTTTCGTGTGTTCTTTTTCTTTTTATATCGGCCATGGGCAAATTCGTTTAAAAGGTTGATATCATCATTCTGAAGGCGAGTGTCTACATGATTTACGTGAATATCGTCACGTTTTTCTGATGGTACAGCGTTGGTGTTTCTGTGTGGTTCTGGTGTAAAATCGCTCGCTAAAAACAAATTCAAGTGGTGCGGCAAGTAGCCGACACCTTGTCCTGCCGGCTCTTTCACTGCGTGGGTCTTATTTTGAACAAACTGTTTTTCTAACCAAAGTCTGTCAGTTTGAAACTGTTGTAAATTTTCGTAAGAGGAATTATGGTCAGGAGTCTGTCCTAGCTCGGTCCCGGTTCTCCTCCCTGTTCCGCTGATAGCTTTATCTATTGCACCATTAACTGTTTCTTGTTTCTTTCGCTTATGTTTTCTTCTTCCTCTTCTTTCTTTTTTGTCCGTCGTTGCTTCCGCATCACTGTCATCGCATTGTAGCTCATTATTTCTACTCCTTTCCCTGATCTTTTTTCGTCTCTTCTTTTTAACTGGTATTCCGTCTACTCTTTCTCTGGACTTATCACTTTGCCTAGCGGCTACAATGTCTCCATTGTTCTTAGTTTCACTAATTCCGGATATAAGAAACCCTTTTTCGTCGATTTTTCTGTCGTTTCCTTCAACTGTTTTGCGGTAAAGGAAGTATCTGTCGGCTCTATTGAGCATCTCACTTGCATCCGGTGCATTTTGACTTGCCATTCAACCAAATGGACAGTAGCAAGTAAAATGCCTTAATATCCTCTGTCTGCTGAATTGGTCTGCTCGTGTAACAGATTGTTTAAGCATTACATTGTGTCCTGAATTTTAACATTATTTTCGTTGAAAGATATTCCGATTTAGTTGTATTCCACAATCAAGTTAAGACGATCTTTTTATTGTGATTTTTTAGTAATATCTGTAACCGAACACTGCACCGTTCTTTTACTTTATAAATATCCAATTTTTAACTTAGATCGTATATATATTTTGCACTCGTTCACGGTTCAATAACAGACGTCTTAACCATAAGGCAGTTTTTAATCTGCTGAAATATACGATCGTTCAATCACCGCTTCAAACAAATCGTCCGGTTTAATTACTCTCTATAATGCACCTCGGTATTGTTAAGCATGTTTATGCTATATACCTTTCACAGTTGTGCGAATGTGACAAATACTGTCTAAATCAAATAAATATCTTTTCAACAGAATTTGACATCTGTCCGAACCTGTTTTTATGTCCAAACATGATTCTCATTCGGACAACAAAAAAAGCTTAAGAAAATCTCCATCGATCTCTATTTCCTTAAACAGAAGTATTGAATGTAAATTGTGAAATTTATACAAAAACCTGAATTGCGCTAATCACCATAAAAAATTAAGACGCGGAAAAATTATAGAAATGTGATCACCCCCGAAAGAGTTGCACTAGCTCGCATAATAGTATGTACTTTCAGAATCAATAACTTGTATAAATAAACATCTGTTCTACTAAAATTAAGGCATTTGTTTATGTTTAAATGTCCATTCACTATACTATCGACCACCGACTTTCTCTCTGTATTAAATATTAATTCATTTTTGTACCATATTGACTACTGCCTTCGTTCAATATGAATATATTAACTCGCCATTGTAGAGCGGACTATCCCTAAGGAACCGACATGTTTCGGCTAATCTTCAATCGTGTAACACGCATTTAGGCCAGACAAAATGAACATTAATTTTGTTTCGTTATATCAAAATACATGTCTGTAAATACGAGCGCACGAGTGATTTTGTGATATACAGTGTCAAGACAATAGCTCCCCGGTCTACTTCCTACCGAGGAGAACTTAAACTTATGGTCTGATAAAATATTTGTTTTCTTCAATTTATGATCACAAGCAGATCATAAATTTTTTCATTGTCCTTCTACGCTGTGAACGTTGTATTTTTTTCCTGAACGTGAAGTGCCGGCGAAATAGCGGCACAACGTTTGGTCCACAATTTCTTCCGTTCCAGACAAGTTAAAATTCTATGTCTCCTTTATTTATCCCCCCGCCGAAGGCGAAGGGGATATTAGAAATGGTCTTCGTCCGTCCGTTCGTCCGTCCGTCCGTGCGTCCGTCCCAATTTTGTCCGGAGCATAACTCCAAAAGTACTTGAGGGATTTTCTTGAAACTTAATACACTGACATAGCACATTGGGAGGAAGTGCAGTGTGTAAGAACAATAACTCTACCTTGCCTACTTTTAGAGTTATTCCCCTTTTATCAGATTTACTTGAAAAACTTTGTCCGGAGCATAACTCCAAAAGTACTTGAGGGATTTACTTCAAACTTGATATCCTGACATAGCACATTGGTAGGAAGTGCAGTGTGCAAGAACAATAACTCTACCTTGCCTACTTTTAGAGTTATTCACCCTTTATCAGATTTACTTTAAAAGTTTTGTCCAGAGTATAACTCCAAAAGTACTTGAGGGATTTACTTCAAACTTAATACACTGACATAGCACATTGGTAGGAAGTGCAGTGTGCAAGAACAATAACTCTATTTTGCCTACTTTTAGAGTTATTCCCCTTTATCAGATTTACTTTAAAAGTTTTGTCCAGAGCATAACTCCAAAAGTACTTGAGGGATTTACTTCAAACTTAATACACTGACATAGCACATTGGTAGAAAGTGCAGTGTGCAAGAACAATAACTCTATTTTGCCTACTTTTAGAGTTATTCCCCTTTATCAGATTTACTTGTCCGAAGCATAACTCCAAAAGTACTTGAGGGATTTTCTTCAAACTTAATACACTGACATAGCACATTGGTAGGAAGTGCAGTTTGCAAGAACAATAACTCTACCTTGCCTACTTTAAGAGTTATTCCCCTTTATCAGATTTACTTCAAAAGTTTTGTCCAGAGCTTAACTCCAAAAGTACTTAAGGGATTTACTTCAAACTTAATACCCTGACATAGCACATTGGTAGAAAGTGCAGTGTGCAAGAACAATAACTCTACCTTGCCTACTTTTAGAGTTATTCCCCTTTATCAGATTTACTTGTCCGAAGCATAACTCCAAAAGTACTTGAGGGATTTTTTTCAAACTTAATACACTGACATAGCACATTAGTAGGAAGTGCAGTGTGCAAGAACAATGAATCTATCTTGCCTACTTTAAGAGTTATTCCCCTTTATCAGATTTACTTTATAAAAGTTTTGTCCAGAGCATAACTCCAAAAGTACTTGAGGGATTTTCTTCAAACTTAATACACTGACATAGCACATTGGTAGGAAGTGCAGTGTGTAAGAACAATAACTCTACCTTGCCTACTTTTAGAGTTATTCCCCTTTATCAGATTTACTTGGAAAAAAACTTTCCGGAGCATAACTCCAAAAGTACTTGAGGGATTTTCTTCAAACTTAATACACTGACATAGCACATTTGTAGGAAGTGCAGTGTGCAAGAACAATAATAATAACCTTGCCTACTTTTAGTCAAATAGAAAAATATCATACCTATACTGATAATGAACATTAATATAATTTTGCAAACCTTCTCTTCATTGCCTTATTCTTTTTCCACTTACTTGAAAACTGTACTCAGCATGACCATAACTATACGGCTTTTTAAGGATTTCCTCTCACCAAGTAAAATGTACGAAAGTACAACCTTCAGGTAACTTCTTCCTGGCGGGGGGATTAACCATGTGTAACATGGCTCTTGTTTATCTTGAAAATACATAGAGGTCCTTTGCAGTTCTTAAAGATGCCTAAATACTCGTTATACACATCACTAGTTCTCTATAATTCAAAGCAGAAAAAAAACATATCAATAATGGTAGTAATAGCGTGTCTATCAAGCGTCAATACATTTCTGTCAAGTTCCTGTTCAAGTTAAATGCTGTAACCAAATATGTTGCATTTATAGTTTGTGTCTCTCTAAACTACATTAAATGTTGTAATCTATTATTCAGTTATTGCAGCTTTACAAATGATGAATTAAGTCAGATGGGTTAAAAGCTTTAGTTTCAAAGGATCGTTAGATATGTGATTACACAGTATGGATATAAAAAATAGCCAGCTTATTGTCTCTGTCATATAATTTTCCGTCCTTTTACGTAACAATGTAGTTAAATGAACTTAATAATATATCAATCCAACCATAATTGTATAATCTAATTCCCGAATTTCCAACCAGTAAACAATGTTTATTCCAATATGCATATATCGCTACAATGTACCAAGGATAAGTCACAAATGTATCCGATAAAAATCAAATACATGTACGGTATTATCAGAGTAATATTGAGCTCCACTGCGATGGCATGAAGATAGGTGTGATTGTCATCAAGATATCGGAGATTGTGCTAAAATGCACAATAAAATAATGAAGATGTCACACAAATGTTTCGTATCATTAGAATAAACCTGTGATCTTACTCAGTGGCCATGCTTTCCGTATTAACAGTTTCGAAAAGTCATCGCATATTCGTGCCAACAACATATCGTACACGATTTTGATTTGTGTTCTTGCGAACTACTAGTTAAACTCTAATGCATCCTTCCTTTACCGCCCCGTTTCGTGGAAAACGAACTTTTCGGTGACTTGAAAGACCTTTTGGGTGACTTGAAAGCCGATCTGTTTGGCGACTTGAAAGCCGATCTTTTTGGTGACTTGAAAGCCGATCTTTTTGGTGACTTGAAAGATGATCTTTTCGGTGTCTTTGACCTTTTGGGTGACTTTGACCTTTTGGGTGACTTTGACTTTTTCGGTGACTTTGATCTTTTAGGTGACCTCGAATTTTTAGGTGACTTTGACCTTTTCGGTAACTTTGACCTTTTAGGTGACTTTGACTTTTTCGATGACTTTGACTTTTTCGGTGACTTTGACCTTTTCGGTGACTTTGACTTTTTCGATGACTTTGACTTTTTCGGTGACTTTGACCTTTTCGGTGACTTTGATTTTGCTGTCTTTTCTTTCGCTGTCTTCTTTTTCGGCGGCTTCTCTAATTTTGACTTCTCTTTTTTATCACCACCCTTTTGCTTATTTTCCCTTTTGTTTCTAGACTTCTCTTTTTTATCATCGCCCTTTTGCTTCTTTTCCCTTATGTTTCTAGACTTCTCTTTTTTATCATCGCCCTTTTGCTTCTTTTCCTTTTTGTTTGTAGACTTCTCTTTTTTATCACCGCTCTTTTCCTTCATTTCCTTTTTGTTTCTAGACGATGCTGACGTTTCTCCGCCATCTACCGCCATGTCTGGCGTGTTGCCAAGTTCCAGTCCATCTGACATCATCGCCATACCTTCTGTAATCAGAGAGTCGTCTCCGCCATCTACCGCCATGTCTGGCGTGTTGCCGAGTTCCAGTCCGTCTGACATCATTGCCATACCTTCTGTAAGCAAAGAGTCGTCTGCTTCATTATCATACTCAGAATCTTCACCACGGATACTCCTCTGTGCTACAAGAGACATTTACCAAATAAGGCATTTCAGTTCAACGAACAAATCAAGGGATTGAAAGGATAAACGCCTGCTATATAAGTAAGTTTAAGCAGGCCATACACGTGTACTGTCAATAACTAGCTTGCTTGAAGCTCTTTAATAAATTTCATCTTTAACGGTGCTGATATTAATTCAAGTTTTACTTTATGTAATATTTTTTCCAGACATAAAAATAACTGGACGATCCAGTAAACTCTCCAGACGTTTAGCGAAACAACAATTAAGGAAGAATGAGCCTCATATTTATTTCTCGAATTTTCTTCTCAGGCAAACTAGAAGCATGTTAATTTCAGCATATTTCCCATTGCATTTTATTATGTTGTACAGTCGTTCTGCAGTAGTCCCTCAAACATGGCTACTGGCGTCACTTTTCAACCGAGCGCGCTTAACAACGTTGCCAACAGGTTTTATGCCACGTTGTCAACAGGTTTTAAGCTACGTGGTCAACAGGTTTTAAGCTACGTTATCAACAGGTTTTAAGCTACGTGGTCAACAGGTTTTAAGCTACGTGGTCAACAGGTTTTACGCCACGTGGTCAACAGGTTTTACGCCACGTGGTCAACAGTTTTTACGCTACGTTATCAAAAGGTTTGTCCCTCAAACATGGCTACTGGCGTCACTTTTCAACCGAGCGCGCTTAACAACGTTGCCAACAGGTTTTATGCCACGTTGTCAACAGGTTTTAAGCTACGTGGTCAACAGGTTTTAAGCTACGTTATCAACAGGTTTTAAGCTACGTGGTCAACAGGTTTTAAGCTATGTGGTCAACAGGTTTTACGCCACGTGGTCAACAGGTTTTACGCCACGTTGTCAACAAGTTTTACGCTACGTGGTCAACAGATTAAAACGCTACGTTGTCAACAGGTTTTACGCTACGTTGTCAACAGGTTTTACGCTACGTGGTCAACAGGTTTTACGCTACGTGGTCAACAGGTTTTACGCTACGTAGTCAACAGGTTTTACGCTTTCGCGCTTTTTCTGTTTAATATATAACCAGCCCCACAGCCATTTTCGTGTAACTTTTGATAAGAGCTACAAACCGATATAAAATTAGACGTTTTAACGAGTGTACTTCAAAATCCCCTTGGTCATAATCCCCTTGGTCCAAAAATGGCATAGTAGTCATAATCCCATCAATGAATTTTACAAGACAGTCGGAAAAGCATATATTGAATAAAAAAATTTACAAAATGTTTTATTTGTCTCCAGTTTAACTTTACAATAGCGAATGATTGGGGGAAAAAATATTGAAATTAAAATGTAAAATCCATCAAGGGGATTATGACTACTATGCAATTTTTGGACCAAGGGGATTATGATCACGGGGATTTTGAGTGTCTCCCGTTTTAACCGCTATGCGAAATAACATGAAATAGCGTGTTGTGCAAAAAGTTTGCCATGTTTAAAGCTCAACAGCATAGACAATGTACATTCAAGAAATATCAAAAAAAAATAAAATCGGATGTCAATTAGAAATATTCAGCACAATATTATGCACGATGTAAATTTCATGTGAAAATTGGAACAATGAATTCGAGGCGCATTCTACCCTAAGGACGCTGGAACAATCGGGATATTGCTGTTACAGATCAACGAAACTGTGTACAATTGATGTCCCTGAAGTAAGCTGCAAGTGTCGATTCAATTGGAAGCCAATTTCACCGTCAGCTGGTAGCCAGATGTCGATTAATTTAACCTCGAGAATTGGCAAGTGGTGGTCAGATGCCAATTCGACTTATGTCATGAATTGTGAATAATAATTGAATTGGCAACTGGCAGCCAGATGCTAATTCATTAAACTTCGCAAAATAGTAACTGGCAACTGGCAGCTAAATGTCAATTCAACTTCTGTCAAAAATTGTAAATAATAAGTAAATATACAAATGGCAGGCAGATGTCAATTCGACCAGTGTCACGAATTCTGAACAGAGAGTAAATTGGCAACTGGCCTGGCTAATGGCAGGCAGATAGCCACTTTGTTAAACTTCGCGAATTGGCAACTGGGGACCAGATGCCAATTCGACTTGTATCACGGGTTGTGAACAATAACAGATGCCAATTCGACTTGTATCACGAGTTGTGAACAATAACAGATGCCAATTCGACCTGTATCCCGGGTTGTGAACAATAACAGATGCCAGTTCGACTTGTATCACGAGTTGTAAACAATAACAGATGCCAATTCGATTTGTATCACGAGTTGTGAACAATAACAGATGCCAATTCGATTTGTATCACGAGTTGTAAACAATAACAGATGCCAATTCGATTTGTATCACGAGTTGTGAACAATAACTGAATTCGATACGTGGAAATGGCAGTCAGATGCCAATTCACTTTGTGTCATATACTGAGAACAATAAGCGAATTGGAAACTGGCAAATGACACCCAGATTCCAATTCATTAAACTTTGTGCATTGGCAACTGACATTAGATGCCTATTTGACTTGTGTCAAACCTAGCGAACTGGCGACTACCTTCCACTTCCACGTATTTAGTTAATTTATTATTCGCAATTCAGTTGCCAGTTGTCAATTTCTAAAAAGTTGAATTGGCAGCTGGCTGCCACTTGCCATTTCGCGAGGTTTAACGAATCGACATCTGCCTGCCATTTGCCAGTTGCCAATTCATTTATAATTAACAATTTTTGACAGAAGTCGAATTGGCATCTGGCTGCCAGTTGTCAACTGACTTATTTTTCACAATTCTTGACACAAATCGAATTACATGTAGCATCTTGCTGGCAGTTACCAGACGCCAATTTCCGAAATTTAACAAATTTGCATCTATTTGCAAATTGCCAATTCATTTATTTTTCACAATTCGTGACACAAGTAGAATTGACACCTGCCTTCCAGTTGCCAATTCGCAAAGTTTAACGAAATGGCATCCGGCTGCCGTTTGCTAATTCCCAATTCATTCATTTTTCACAATTCGTGACACAAGTCCAAATGGCATCTCGCTGCCGTTTGCTAATTCCCAATTCGCTCATTGTTCACAATTCTGAACAAAAGTCGAAGTGACATCTCGCTGCCAGTTGCCAATTTATTTATTTTTCACAATCTGCGCCACAAGTCAAATTGGCATCTAGCTGATAGTTGTTAGTTGCCAATTCATCAGATTTAAGGAATTTGCATCTGCCTGCTATTTGCCATTTGCCAATTCACTTTTTATTCTCAATATTTTACACAAGTCGAATTGGGAATTGGCTGCCAGGCCCAGTTGCTAATTTGCGAAGTTTAATGAATTGACATCTGACTGCCAAGTGCCAGTAGCCAATTCACTTATTATTCAGAATTCATGGCCTAAATCGAATTGGCATCGGGCTGCCAGTTGCGAGGTTTAATGTTAGTTAACCGTCGGTTAAATTTTGACTCAAAATACTACCTGATGTGGTAAAAACTAGTGTGCAGTTTTGAGTTTACTTTGAATAAATTTTAATTTTCCGATGACCTTAACACATTCAATATATTATAAAGTCTTTCAAAATGTCTAAATACAACACCAAATTTTAATCGACTGTTAGTTTAACCGCTGGTTAAAGTTTCGAACAACCGGATCTGCTATCCAGTTAACAATTCGCTTGTTGTTCACAATTCTTGACAGAATTAAGTCGAATAGGAATCTGGCTGCCATTTGCATGAAATGGCAGCTGGACTGTGAAGTTTGCTTCAAATTGCGGACAGCTTACTTCATGGACATGTACAGTTGATTTATTTCGATTGTTATTTTGGTTTCAAAATAAATGGCTTGTCACGGAATCTACAGAATAAACAAATTTGTTTCAATTTTGAGTTTGAATGCCGTATTGGCCAGGACTGAAACGGAATACAACTCAAAACTTCTAGTTTGAGCCTCGGCTGCAAAGGAATGTTTAAACCTTTACAATACAATGCAATTCATAAACACACTTAAGCATGAGTAAATTTGGATCTACAAATCAAATAGACTGTTTTGGATACAAAATTCAGTCGTATAAATATTCCATGTACTTGCAACACCTACCTTTGTCTTCGTCTTCGTAGTTCTCTGGATCACCTGTTGCGTTTGATGCGACGCATATGTCAGGAAATAAGAACCCCTTTCCTGGTCCCTCTTGGTCCCCTTCTTCAAAAGCACTTTGTACTGATGTTTGTAGATACCGCAAAATAATCATCACAAATGCCTAAAATTATAAAGAATTTGAATAATACAAATAAGATATTATCATATAGACCGTATTACATAGGTTTGTGATATTATTAAATACCTGTAATAGGTTATATACGTATGTGGCACCAGTTAGCAGCATAGAAACGGAGTGAGAAAACAAAGTTGCTAGATAAAAGTTCAGCTTCCACTCAAACATCGTAGACTGAATGGCTTTGAAAAAAAATGCCTTTATGCGCAAAAGAGAAGGATCTCACAAGCTATCGTTCTAGTTATACGATCAGTGTATTATTTACCACATAAGCCCATGTTTAAGAATAGAATAAGACACCAGCTATATTACCTGAGCACCAAAGAGAGCCATTACAGCTGTTCCTATAGGGTGAAGGATTTTATGCTCAAATTCGTCCATGAGAATTTCGGTACATCCCGTGCGGTACAATGTGACAGGTTTATAGTTCCGGTGTTTGTTTTCGTCGAGAACGCTGTGTGTGACACATGGACGTTGCACTTTCACATTGCAGCAACTGAACGGGACATCCTCTACGTATATATTACCGTTTTCCATTTTCCTACAAAAATGTATTTGAATGCTATAATGGCACATTTCTGCCGCAAGATAATAATTTAATGAAACATCTCAAATTCGTGTTTCTAGTTATCAACAGTTGGGTCACGACCTCCCCCTATGACACCAGTACTGCTTTTTCAGGAAGCGGACTCGAGGGTGACCCGATAAGCTACAAGTTTTCTTCACAATCGAGCTAAAATAAACAAGTACATGTATAAACTAGAAAAATATTTGCGTTGACACATGATAAGTAACATAATAAGCGGCCAACTAATTACAATTTTAGTTAACACTTTGTGTTGATAGTTATTTAGAAAAGATTCATACATTTACAAGATAATTCAATATTTTATGATTTTCGGTGGTTTATTTATGATCGGTCAGGGGGGGGTGGGTAAAAAAAAAAATTGGGGGGGGGGGAAAAGGGGGGGGGGGGGGGGGGGGGGGGGGGGGGGGCTGAAATATAACGGTTTATTATATACCTACTAATGTTTATCTGAATTTTCTTTAGTATTTGTGCAGTAAAATACAACATCCCGTATCAAATTTTCCGTATCAGATGGATTCTGTCCACCGTGTAAGTTGTACACAAATGCATATTCATATCATATTCCTACGCTAAAAGTTGAAAAAGAGATCCACATTGATGCAGTAAAATAAATGTAGTTTCATTGTCGTCACATTTTTTCAATAATGCCACATTTGAAGACAAATGAATACAACGCCTTTTTCGCCTTAAATAAACCATAAAGATGATTTACATTTGCATTTACATTTTATTCTAACACAATTGCGACTTTTTTTTCCAGTAATTTTTTTTATGAATATAGGTTTTTTTTTTTAAAAAATTTTTTTTTTTTTTTTTTTTTTTTTTTTTTAAAAAATTTCCCCCCAATAACCCTCAAAAAACCGACACTTTTGTTCTTTTTCCCCCCCCCCCCCCCCCCCCCCCCCCCCCCCCCCCACCTCCCTGTAAACATATGGGAAGAGCCTGTATTTTATTTAACGATAAAATACAGCACGTTTTTCCCAAGAACGACGTGCCTTAAATGACGTAACGACGTGACGTATGTAAACAAGCGCGTCCAATCGTGTCTCGCGTTTTAAGGTTACAATGATGTTCTACTACGCGTTAAATAAAGTTCGGGATTGTTTTCAAAGAAAATAACGTGTTAGAATCGAAATAATAAATTGTTCCCTATATTTTATCATTGAATAAAATACAGTCAGTCATTTGGATGCGAAAAATTAAATCACTCGTGCTACGCACTCGTGATTTAATTACTACGCATCCAAATTCCTGACTATATTTTATTCAACGATAAAATACAGGGAGGCATTTATTATTTCTTAATTAATGTTGTTGGTTTATACACGGAAGAAGGAAGTGACGTCATCGACGTCATAAAAAACGTGACACGAAATAGCGCGTTATGTTGATTTTTGCCATTGATGACACAAATTAACGTTTATATAAAAGTTAAGGTAGTGGATGTGTAATGAGTACTTCCTGTTTAGCGATCATTTGGAATACTTTGGATTTTATAGCTGTACCTATTTTGTACTGTGGCGCAGTGGTTAGAGCGTCTGCTTTGAGATCAAGAGGTCCCGAGTTCAATCCCCGAAGGAGCCAAATTTTTTTTCGTTATTTTTTCTTTTTTAGTTATCAAATTGAATAGCATTGAAAATTATGCCATTTTATAAGATTTGAAAACTGTATCTTAATATTCCTTGGTTTTATCAAGCTGTACAGTTACTTGAAAATATAAAAATTGACCGTGCTCATTTTTAAAAGTTGAATATCTCAAAAAATAGACGGTAAAACATTTTTATTTTTTCTTATATTTCAATTTGTATACTACTAATAAAAAATTTATAATCAATAGTGATGGCCCTACTCCGAATCTTTTGCTACAGTCGTGTATATATACATGTGTGATATGTCTTCTGGCAAAATTAGGCAAATTGTATACCCTAGTTGTTGGCATTATTGCATATTTTTTTGTTACACATGTTAAGCTTGAAGAATTATAATACATGTTTTGTAATTTTACATTGCTTATAATACTTTTTGGAACCTAGAAAAAATTAAATGTCAATAGATACTTGCAAACATACATATTTTTAACTTTTATTGTACTTTTTAATATGGTCAGTATTTCTTGAGTGGGGGTAGGGCAACAAAAAACGAAATTAAGTTTTAATTAAACGGTGAAATGTCTTTAAATTTTGCATAGTAGTCGGTTAGCACATGTAGATTATATAAATATTAAGTTTAATGTGTTTTGGAATAGTGTCCATTAGACCCGCACTACCTTAACATAAGATATTCGGTAAAAGCTATATAATAAAAGGTATATTATAACAGTCGGTTGATCTGCGTGTGTATCTTTCTCGTTGGCTGCATAGATCAGGATCACACTCGAGGCTCCGCCTCTCGTGTGATCCGGAACTACACAGCCAACTCAAAAGATACGACGCCGCAGATCAACCGACTTTTATAATATTCCGTATGGATTATATTCCGATAAAATCACTGTCTACGCAGTGAAATTTATCAAAATCTGTTTCCCGGATTAACGTCAAAAAGTATACTGAGCGTAATTAATGCCGGAAACCATATGATGATGACGTCGTTAAAATGACGTGATGTTTGCGATGCTTTCTGGTGACGTTTCCTGCGATTTTCGACATTTTATTGACAGAAACTCAATAAAAGTAGAGTTGAGACATAAAATAAACAGAAGAATTGTTGGTATCGATGTCATATCACGATAATTGCACTCGTGATTACCAAAAGTAGTTATTTTCACTAGTGGCTGCGCCACTCATGAAAATACCACATGTGGTGTCCGCTCGGTGAAATTATATAGAGGATAATTGTCCGTTCCGGTGCATGTAATATCACGTTCCCTGTCTGATGTCCGTGAAGTTGGCGGCCTAGCGGCCTAGCGGCCTAGCGGCGTGAAGTTAGCGGCCCAGCGGCCTGGCGGCCTAGCGGCGTGAAGCTGGCGGCCTAGCGGCCTGGCGGCCTAGCGGCGTGAATTTGGCGGCCTGGCGGCCTGGCGGCCTAACGGCGTGAACTTAGCGGCCTAGCGGCCTGGCGGCCTAGCGGCGTGAACTTGGCGGCCCAGCGGCCTAGCGGCCTGATTTGATGGTCACTAAAATAAGTTCATTTTGCAAAGCAGAAACACGACTAAACATCTTTTTTTAACGAAAATATGGTATATTAGCTTTATTCAATGTCGCTATTCTACGATAAAAATATCACAGAAATACAATTTCGTTATAAGAAAATTGATTTCTTCTTCAAAATAACTCCCCAGCGGCCTGGCGGCCTGGCGGCCTAGCGGCCAAACGACTAAACATCTTTTTTTAACGAAAATATGGTATATTATCTTAATTCAATGTCGCTCATTATACGATAAAAATATCACAGAAATACAATTTCGTTATAAGAAAATTGTTTTTTTCTTCAAAATAACACCCCAGCGGCCTGGCGGCCTAGCGGCCTGGCGGCCTAGCGGCCAAACGACTAAAAATCTTTTTTTAACGAAAATATGGTCTATTATCTTAATTCAATGTCGCTCAATCTTCGATAAAAATTTCACGAAATACAATTTCGTTATAAGAAAATTAATTTCTTCTTTAAAATAACACCCAGCGGCCTGGGCCTGGCGGCCTAGCGGCCTAGCGGCCAAACGACTAAACATCTTTTTTAACGAAAATATGGTATATTAGCTTTATTCAATGTCGCTCATTCTACGATAAAAAATATCACAGAAATACAATTTCGTTATAAGAAAATTGATTTCTTCTTCAAAATAACACCCCAGCGGCCTGGCGGCCTAGCGGCCTAGCGCCTGGCGGCCTAGCGGCCAAACGACTAAAAATCTTTTTTTAACGAAAATATGGTCTATTATCTTAATTCAATGTCGCTCAATCTTCGATAAAAAATTTCACAGAAATACAATTTCGTTATAAGAAAATTAATTTCTTCTTTAAAATAACACCCAGCGGCCTGGCGGCCTGGCGGCCTAGCGGCCTGGCGGCCTGGCGGCCTAGCGGCCTAGCGGCCAAACGACTAAACATCTTTTTTTAACGAAAATATGGTATATTAGCTTTATTCAATGTCGCTCATTCTACGATAAAAAATATCACAGAAATACAATTTCGTTATAAGAAAATTGATTTCTTCTTCAAAATAACACCCCAGCGGCCTGGCGGCCTAGCGGCCTGGCGGCCAAACGACTAAAAATCTATTTTTAACGAAAATATGGTCTATTATCTTAATTCAATTTCGCTCAATCTTCGATAAAAAATATCACAGAAATACAATTTCGTTATAAGAAAATTAATTTCTTCTTTAAAATAACACCCCAGCGGCCTGGCGGCCTAGCGGCCAAACGACTAAACATCTTTTTTTAACGAAAATATGGTATATTAGCTTTATTCAATGCGCTCGCTCATTCTACGATAAAAAATATCCCAGAAATACAATTTCGTTATAAGAAAATTGATTTCTTCTTCAAAATAACACCCCAGCGGCCTGGCGGCCTGGCGGCCTAGCGGCCAAACGACTAAACATCTTTTTTTTAACTAAACTATGGTAATTTCACTTTTTTCAATGTCGCTCATTCTGCGATAAAAATATCACAAAAGTACAATTTCGTTATAAGAAAATTGATATCTTCATCAACATAAAACCCCAGCGGCCTGGCGGCCTAGCGGCCAAATATGGTATATTCACTTTATTCAATGTCGCTCATTCTGCGATAAAAATATCAAAAAGTACGATTTCGTTAAAAGAAAACATATTTCTT
This sequence comes from Saxidomus purpurata, assembly GCA_022818135.1. Taxonomy (NCBI): domain Eukaryota; kingdom Metazoa; phylum Mollusca; class Bivalvia; order Venerida; family Veneridae; genus Saxidomus; species Saxidomus purpurata. The sequence continues at coordinate 52,882,303 of JAFMSR010000001.1, forward strand.
CATCAACATAACACCCAAGCGGGTACCGGCCTGGCGGCCGAGCGACATAGCATCTTTGGGGTTTTTTAACGAAACTATGGTATGTTCACTTTATTCTAATGTCGCACATTCTGCGAGAAAAATATCACAAAAATACATTTCCGTTATAAGAAAATTGATTTCTTCATCAACATAAAACCCCAGCGGCCTGGCGCGCGGCCAAACGACCAAACTTTTTTTTAAATGAAAATATGGTATATTCACATTATTCAATGTCGCTCATTCTGAGATAAAAATATCAAAAAGAATGATTTCGTTATAAGAAAATATATTTCTACATCAACATGACACCCAAGCGCATGGCGGCCTAGCGGCCAAGCTTGTTAGTTTATTTGTTTGACGTGCTTATTGCTCACCATCCTTTTTCAAGGTTAATACGGTGCAAGCTTTAGAAAGACAGATACAGTAAAAGACCATAGCTCTTTAACAATACGATTTCATTATAAGAAAATAGATTTTTTCATCAACATTTTCGAAATGTCTTAAGTTATCATACTTTAGAACGAATATTCGAACAAAAAGAGGGAAAGATGGCCCTATATCGCTACCATTGATTATAACACAAGGTCAACCTTCTAGAAGGCGGCAGAGGGGTCCTCATCTTACAATATTCATGAGAAGCACTATAATGAGCTACATTCAAATTATCTAAGCTCTATGTTCTAGGCAAGAGTTTTATAATTCTGCCTACATAAGCATATGTACAATCAAGTGATCCCCGAGGCCGGCAAGAAGAACAATATTTGGGTTAAAGATGAGTCTCTTTAAACAAAATAGCACGTACTGATACATTGACATACTGTACGCGAACACTCTACCTTTTAGCGCGGGGTACAATGAAAGGATATGTCAAGTGTATATTTCCGGCTTGCCCGTTAATATCAATGTCTATTTACGGGTCATTGACAAATCAAGGTATAGACCAGTATAAATAAACAGTGACCTTAGAAGAAAAAAAAACCCGTTTGATAGGAAACACCTATATGATTCCGATGACTGTCAAATTAAAGATACATCACATACAACAAAGGCACGAATGACGATATTATTCTGTTTCAGAAAATTACATTACATGACTCCTGTACATTTTTCTGAAGTGGGCACTGTATCTCTTTTATTTATTTGTCACACAGTGTTCCTCATTCTGCAGGCTGCCTGCTATAACTATTGCTAATTGTTAATGGTACATTTGAAAACAATCATTTTTATAGTGCTGTCAATGTCCTGCGTCCTGCGTCCTGCGTGCTGCTTACTGCGTACTGTCTACCGTGTACTGCTTCCTGTGTGCTGCTTACTGCGTATACTGTCTACCGTGTACTGCTTCCTGCGTGCTGCTTACTGCGTACCGTCTACCGTGTACTGCTTCCTGCGTGCTGCTTACTGCGTACTGCTTCCTGCGTGAGCACTACTTAATGCGTACTATCTACTGCGTGCTGCTTACTGTTTGATGTTTACTGCATACTGGTTATTGCGTGCTGCTTCCGTGTTTGATGAATGATGGATAAACTTTTAAAATATTATTGGACTATAATATATTATACAGTTACTGAAATAACAGCTGTACTTCGAATGAAGCACATTATCTTTTACAGGTAGACGCTGATAACATTTTCGAAATTATTTTATGTTATATACGCAACAAAAATTTAAAGGGTCCCCTATAGTTTTTTCAACATATTTACTTATACATGTATATATGCCTTTTACTTTGACGGAACCATCGCACACTCCAAAACTTTCACTTGGATGTCTTGACAAGCATTTCACACAGATTCACCGCTTTAGACAGTGATGGCATCTACTATAATATTTGTAAATATGTACAGATCAGCTCAAGCTGGTTTTTATTGTTTTCATGCCACTTGCCGGATATTCTTGGAGTGACTCCGAGACGAAATAATTAAATAAAACAATTTAATCATTTTTCACTCGTACTCGTCATAATTATACAGAGACTTCTGACGAAGCTTGGTTTGAAGAAAAGAGTCAACCCATCACCGGTTGATGATATAATCAATGCAATTGAACAGGAACTTGCCAGTGGTTCTGGGCATGTTATTGGAATCAGGCTGATGTCCATTGTCCGTTTCGAAAAGTTCACGACGATGCATTTGCCAAAAACTGTGTGATCGTTGGTAAGTCAGCTCACAACGAAAGAATTGAAAGGTTCTGGAGTTATCTAATTAGTGTATATACAAGGACATGTGCAGATTTATTTAGGGACACGAGAGACAGTGGGATCCTGAATGTCAGTAACCACCTACACATAGAATGACTTAGATTTTGTTACATACCAGTTATTGGTTCAGATTTAAAATAAGTAATGGACACTTGGAATGACCATATAATACTGAAGCAGGCCGCCCACTGTCCAAAAGGACGTCCATCTCTTTTGTTTGACTGTTCCATTTAGTGGGGTTCACCAGATACGAGTAAGCCTGTATACTTGAACCTACTGAATAGATGCGATGAAATTGTGCAAAGACATTTACCTGTAATGGGAGCTACAGACGAATTTTCAGAACTAGCTCTGGAAATAATGTTATTAGATGAAGTGCCACTACCATCTGTGTTGCACGAAGCTTTGGGTACATTTGATGAACTAATTACAAAAATGGAACTTTAAGTTGTTGAGTTTATCTGCTACATGCAACAACATTGGTTACCAAAATGTTTAACCGTATTTCAACTGTCAGAATAATTAAATCATGTTATAGTCTGCAGGGATGTTCGTGAAGTTGGCAGACTGGCAGCGTAGCAGCGTGAACTTGGCAGACTGGCAGACTAGCAGCGTAGCAGCATGAACTTGGCAGACAGGCAGCGTAGCAGCCTATAGCAGCGTGAACTTGGCAGACTGGCAGACTGGCAGCGTAGCAGCGTGAACTTGGCGACTGGCAGACTGGCAGCGTAGCAGGGTGAACTTGGCAGACTGGCAGCTTAGCACCCTAGAAGCGAGAACTTGGCAGACTGGCAGCTTAGCAGCCTAGCAGCGTAAACTTGGCTATATTGAATGAAATGGATGTTTAAAATACGACAGAAGCACGAATTATGCTTAGATACAATTAACATACACGCCCGTTCATTTTGATATTTTATATCTTATACCGGTTTTCATTAGTTTCCGTTACTTGAAAGCAGACTTTTCGCTGCCAGCAGCCCAGCAACTCAGCAGCTCAGTAGACCAGCAGCTCAGCAGACCAGCAGATTAGCAGATCAGCAGACCAGCAGACCAGCAGTTCAGCAGCCGAAACTTCAAAGTTTAATATTGTGCTATATTGAATGAAATAGGTTTTTTTCACATAAAATACTTCACAAGCACGAATTATGCGTAGAAACAATAAATACACGCCCTTTCATTCTGATATTTTAAATTTTATATTCATAAGTTTACGTTACTTGAAGAGCTTTCGTTGCAAGCAGACTTTTCGCTGCCAGCAGCCCAGCAACTCAGCAGACCAGCCGCTAAGCAGACCAGCAGACCAGCAGCCCAGCAGACCAGCAGCTCAGCAGACTAGCAGCTCAGCAGACTAGCAGCTCAGCAGACCAGCAGATCAGCAGCCGAAACTTCAAAGTTTAAAATACGACAGAAGCACATCTTATGCGTAGATACAATTAATATACATTTTGATATTTTATATCTTATACCGGTATTCATTTGCTTCCGTTACTTGAAGATTTTTTTATGCAAGCAGACTTTTCGCTGCCAGCAGCCCAGCAACTCAGCAGACCAGCCGCTAAGCAGACCAGCAGCTCAGCAGACCAGCAGACCAGCAGCTCAGCAGACTAGCAGCTCAGCAGACTAGCAGTTGTTCTTTTTAATGGATTTTCAGGACATTCTCGACACTTTCTAATTCGGTCAACCAGTTGCTGTATGATTCAAATACATTTTCCATTCAATCTAGCAGCTTTATAAATGTATGTATTACTTCTATATTTGCAGATATGTTACAATATGAAAAACATTTGGCCCTGATTTCAACACTGCAGTTTCAAAAACAAAACAGTAGATTCAAAAGGTTGTATTATTTATTAAAACACTAAGAAATAATATGAAAATGTAAAAACAAAAACAAGAGGGACTAAGTTTCTCACCTGACCTTTTGACCATGAACTTAATCTTATGGCACACTTTCTTGAGGACAAGTTTGTTGATGATCCATAAATTAGTTCATGAGGAGTTGTTTAAAGTTTTTTTTCAACTTTTAGCTCTAAAGGCCCCTACAAGAGGTCAAGCAGAACCTTTTAACAACACAATACAATTACAATACAACAATACATGGCTGCTACAGACTAAGCTTGTTGTAATTCTGACCAATACTTTCAGAAAGTCTTAAGTACAAATGTTGAAGATGAACGACGGATTATTATATGGATGTCGGACCATCGGCCCTATGCTAATAGCTCACACCGGAACCAAAGGGTTCAGGTGAGGCTAAAAATAATTTGGGGAATCCTAGTAAATTTGACCTTTGGGGTACCTGCCCCTGAACCAAAAAACGTCTGTCCCTTACAAAGACAAATCCCTATATGAAAGTTGTTGAAGATAGAGGCAGTACTTAAGAAAATTCACTTATGCCAGGGTGAAGACAATACCCCTCCTTATTCTTTGAATAGTCGAGCTAAAACTCGAGTCTTATACATGCCATACAGATACATGTAGATATATTTTTTTCAGCATGTAAGATACATGGTATTGTACGACAAATAAAATCAATGAAAATAAATATCACATTCGACAATGACTAGGCATTAAAAATTAAAAAGAGTTTTGAGAATTAATGATTACAACATTACAAATAATCATTAACATTAAGTAACAGACAAATATATCCAGGATGACCCCGCTGGGGTTTTATATTGATGAAGAAATGAATTTTCTTATAATGAAATTGTATTTTTGTGATACTTTTATCGCAGAATGATCAACATTGCATAAAGTGAACATACCATATTTTCGTTTGAAAAAAAAACAAAGATGCTATGTCGCTTGGCCGCCAGGCCGCTAGGCCGCTGGGGTTTTATGTTGATGAAGAAATGAATTTTCTTATAACGAAATCGTACTTTTTTACATTTCAATCGCAGAATGAGCGACATTGAATAACGTGAATATACCATATTTTCGTTTAAAAAAATATGTTTAGCTGTTTAGCCGCTAGGCCGCCAGGCCGCTAGGGTGTCATGTTGATGAATAAATCAATTTTCTTATAACGAAATTGTATTTTTGTGATATTTTTCTCGCAGAATGAGCGACATTGAAAAAAGTAAAATTACCATTGTTTGGTTAAAAAAGATGTTTAGTCGTTTGGCCGCCAGGCCGCTGGGGTGTTATTTTGAAGAAGAAATCAATTTTCTTATAACGAAATTGTATTTCTGTAATATTTTGAATCGTAGAATGAGCGACATTGAATAAAGCTAATATACCATATTTTCGTTAAAAAAAGATGTTTAGTCGTTTGGCCGCTAGGCCGCTAGGCCGCCAGGCCGCTGGGTGTTATTTTAAAGAAGAAATTAATTTTCTTATAACGAAATTGTATTTCTGTGATATTTTTTATCGAAGATTGAGCGACATTGAATTAAGATAATAGACCATATTTTCGTTAAAAAAGATTTTTAGTCGTTTGGCCGCCAGGCCGCCAGGCCCCGCGCTAGGCCGCCAGGCCGCAGGCCGCTGGGTTGTTATTTTAAAGAAGAAATCAATTTTCTTATAACCAAATTGTATTTCTGAGATATTTTTTGATTTTTTATCGAAGATTGAGCGACACTGAATTAAGATAATAGACCATATTTTCGTTAAAAAAGATTTTTAGTCGTTTGGCCGCCAGGCCGCCAGGCCGGAGAGAATTTAAAAAGAAGCCTGGCACCTTCGCCCACCGCAGGCCGCCAGGCCGCCAGGCCGCTGGGTGTTATTTTAAAGAAGAAATTATTTTCTTATAACGAAATTGTATTTCTGTGATATTTTTTATCGAAGATTGAGCGACATTGAATTAAGATAATAAACCATATTTTCGTTAAAAAAGATTTTTAGTCGTTTGGCCGCTAGGCCCTACGCCGGCCGCTAGGCCGCTAGGCCGCCAGGCCGCTAGGCCGCCAGGCCGCTGGGGTGTTATTTTGAAGAAGAAATCAATTTTCTTATAACGAAATTGTATTTCTGTGATATTTTTTATCGTAGAATGAGCGACATTGAATAAGCTAATATACCATATTTTCGTAAAAAGATGTTTAGTCGTTTGGCCGCTAGGCCGCCAGGCCGCCAGGCCGCTGGGGAGTTATTTTGAAGAAGAAATCAATTTTCTTATAACGAAATTGTATTTCTGTGATATTTTTGTATCGTAGAATGAGCGACATTGAATAAAGCTAATATACCATATTTTCGTTAAAAAAAGATGTTTAGTCGTGTTTCTGCTTTGCAAAATGAACTTATTTTAGTGACCATCAAATCAGGCCGCTAGGCCGCTGGGCCGCCAAGTTCAGCCGCTAGGCCGCCAGGCCGCTAGGCCGCTAAGTTCACGCCGTTGGCCAGGCCGCCAGGCCGCCAAATTCACGCCGCTAGGCGCCAGCCGCCAGGCCGCCAGGCCGCTAGGCCGCCAGCTTCACGCCGCTAGGCCGCCAGGCCGCTGGGCCGCTAACTTCACGCCGCTAGGCCGCTAGGCCGCTAGGCCGCCAACTTCACGGACATCCCTGTCTGCTTGAATGATTCAAGATGAGACAGGGATACAATATGCGGTGTAACCGATTGCACGGGGTATGGGGGAAAGGGAAGTCCGTGTTGGCATGGAATCGACTACGGAGGAAATGTTTTTTATAACTGGGTAGGGAAATTGCTACAAGATTGTAATACATTTTGTAGAACATAACCATTTAGGAGACTAGACATCTGTTGTCAATGGCCTGTGTTCCAGACATCACTCAGGTTTTAAATGAATATGTACAAATACTTCCTCTGATCTTTTGTTTAACATAGGCTTTCCCCGTTATTAGGTAGCACCTATATTCATAATTATTAGTTTATAATACTCTTTTTGCTAAACTAGGACCTGCAGCTCTACGATTTGACTATGGTTTGTTACAAGTACAGGACAGAACTGGTCGGAGATCACCAAACACGGATGACCATCAAACCGGACACTTGCGAAAACGTGGGAACGGCACGTGAATCTCCCCGTTAACACACGTTTTTTTTCCTGTTAAAACACCGGCAAAGTGGGCAAAAACAGCACATTTTATGCCTAGAATGTTATATTTTACGAGTGCGAAGCGCGAGTTAAAATGTGAAAATTGTATCACTTTGAGTTGAGATATATTCCATATCCACTCAAAACAAACAAATTGTCTTTTTATTTTATGTTAACTATTAAAGTATTAAGACAAAAGCAGAATTATGTATGATTTTTATGCACTACTTAAAAAGTAGTTCCGGCAGACCTATGTCACCCGCACTGTGACTGATATGAAATCTATATCATTACTCTATATTTCACTGATATAACACAGTATTTCATTAGTTATCATAAAATAAAACGTGATCTTACACCGAAACCAACAATTATCCTCCATATAGTTTCACCGAGTGGGCACCAAAAAGTGATATAAATAACTTTGTTTGGTGTTCACGAGTGAAATTAACGTGATATTACACCGAAACCAACAATGTTTATGTTTATTTTATGGTTAAAACTCTAGTTTTAATGAGTTTATTTCTATGAAATATCGAAAATCGTGGGAAACGTCATCAGACATAGCACAAATGACGTCAAAAATTTAACAGCGCAATCGTCGCATAGTTTCCAACATTAAGTACGCTCGGTATACTTTTTGATGTAATACCGGGTTAAAGATTGCAAAAACAGTGAAAATAAAAACGGTAATCTATGGAAGCCTTGGAGGGCCACTTTTGAGTTTCGACTTACGGGTGTTTTTGACTTTTAAGTTATGACTTTCAACTTTTGACTTTTGACTTATGACTGCTACTTTCAGACACTTTAAGAGGAATGGTACTGCATAAAAAGCATAATGATCTGCTGTGACAATATAAACTGGGATTCGAACCTGTATTAAGGTTTTAAAATGATGTTTGTGCGTAGCACTGTAAACTTGTTTGCTGTAAATAAATGAACTAAGTTACTTTTGTCTTTGTCATTTATTTTAGTATCAATGAGCCGTGACGGCGCGTCAGGAGGCGACCTTGGGAGCCTCCGCAGTGAGCGGCGACGCAACTCTCGGCTCGGGAGGCCTTGTGGGTGTCCTCTTTCTTTAATAATAATAATAATAATAATAATAATAATAATAATAATAATAATAATAATAATAATCTCTTTATTTAAAGAAGCTAGCTCATTAAGCATAATGTACATAAAGCAACATATTTCTTATCTACCATGAGACCTTCTTTTAACAATGATAATATACAATTGAGAATTTTCTTTAAGCGGGGGATTGGGGGACTTGCCCCCCCAGGCGTCAAGCCAACTATGAAGGAACTGTAAAAAAAAAATTGAATTTTTTTCGTTGCTATGGTAACATTTTTAAAAAATTACTCTTTATGTTTTTATGTATCTATATGTTAATATCACAAGGTATACCGAAGGAAATTAAAGTGCTGTAATATGTATAAGTATATTGTTATATTGTTGGGTCCTCAGTAGCAGGTTCCTAGTATTACCTGAACCTGCCGCTGGAGGTCCTCAGTGAGGACCGTGTATAGGGTTAGGGTTAGGGTTAGGATTAGGGTTTCTTTTTTCATAAGTGATAAGTAATAAGTCAAAACTCAAAAGTCAAAAGTCAAAAGTAATAAGTCAAAAGTAATAAGTCAAAAGTCAAAAGTAATAAGTCATAAATCATAAGTAATAAGTCAAAAGTCAAAACAAAAAGCGTGTTAAAACACGTTTTATTTTGTTACTATTGACACAAATGATGTAACTTTTATATATATATAATTGATTTTATTAAAATCTTTTAAATAGAAATTGTATTTATTGAGTGTTGACGTGTTTATATTGTTTTAATAAAAACGCCAAAGAGGCAATACAGTAGTTCTAGTCATAAGTCAAAAGTACGGTGTACAAAAGTCATAAGTCAAAAGTAAAAAAGCACCCGCAAGTCGAAACTCAAAAGTGGCCCTCCAAGGCTTCCATAGTAATCCACTGTTGCAAAACTGTGGAGTATCACTATTATTTCACTGAGAATCTCTATAATTTACTGGAAAGCATAAAATAAATTTCATTAATGTGTCGAATGATTGAAACAGTTAACATACTTTAAAAGGAAACATCACAATAAAACAAATCTGTCTAAACTACCTGTCCGGAAACATGGTACAGTTGGTCAATAAGATATAGCAGTGTGGTAGCCCCACAGCCGGGCCTCAAAAATGTGATGGATCTAATCTTCTTATGAGTTAACAAGTTAGCTTTTCGTTTCGAAGTTGAACCTAACTTTCTACTACGTTACACATTTGTTATTATTTACTTTTATTTACTTTTATGAATAATAGCGACAAGTGTGCTATAAAAATACAATGCAGACGGCAAAAGAAAAATGCAAAATCAACAGATTTTTTTTAACTTTTCGGAACATATTTGCAGTTCGATATATACGATTACTTTACTATACATTTTGCATTGTTGGGCCAGAAAATAGTGTTCTTTATATCCGAAGTTTCCTTATAACCGGAGTACGATATAACCGTATATTTTTACATTAAACAAAGAAGGGAAAAAATCGGGCCCAAAAAAACTGTTCGTTATATCCGAAGTTACGTTATATCCGGAGTCGATATATACGGAGTTTACTGTATACAAAATTATCAGAATTATTATCGTAGAATATGTTTGAAAAGTCTCCTGTTGTAGGACTCAAGCCAGAATGGTGTAAAAGCTAGATCTTAAGTTGATAATACTCACGACAATACCCTAACATCTTTCTTGTCCACGTAGTCTGTATTTATCCAACCGGCACGAAACCAATCCTTGTAAGACTGGCTTCCACAACATCTCATTCTCATCTGCAAACGATCTATTGAAACTTTCACAGCTAAGTTTTTCTTATATCGTTCCATAGCATCTCTGAGTCCATCGTGAAGGGCGTCTTCGACATCGCCTCTGTACGACCATGTGAAAATACCGGCGGCAAGTACAACCCAAATAAATAAAAACATGACAATTAATAGTGGTACAAGAACGAGACGAAATTTCTCGCAGGTGCTGGCAAATCCGCAGTCGTATGCAAGCTTCACACTGACGCCATTTATCAGAAACATGAGAGTTCCGACGCTTACAAGAAAATTGGGTAGAAGCCCGGAATTATAGCTCTCTATAAGAATAAGCTCGTCAGATATGTGAATTTGGATGAAAACTCCAACAAAAATCAAGCACAACCCGGTCAATGATAATATCGCACAGAGAATGGCTGTTATAAGTCCTAGCTTGTTTCGTGCGTTTTCTGTTATATTGATCGAAACAACCATTTTGTTAAATTTCAGTCCGATATCTCTATGAAATAAATGTTTTATACAGCCAACAAGCCCGTTGGTGCATAGAAGCCGCCATGTTTAAATAATAAACGTTACGTAGAACTGACGTCATATGTCTAGGTTGCCTTGACGCTTTGTGTAGCTTCCCCGCCATTGTATGACGGTTTAAATGCTAGACGTGAAAGTATATAAACTTTCTTGCATATCGGATTGTTATTTCCATGCTGGAAAATCGGTTTGCCAACCTCCCCTCTGTGCCAGACGACTCTCGTGAATTACTTGTGACGTAACGCTATAAAAATTGTGACGTCATTTTTCCAAGCACAACATCTGAATAGCCTACCGTGTGTGTTTATATGATTTACGACATTTTGATAAGTTTACAATTAGAAATCACCTATAAATGCAAGAAAACGTTTCCGTCACGAGACAATTGGTTCAGATGGAAATATCGTTCGTTCTGAACAACGTGCTCATGACAAAAACTATTTTCTGTTCATCGGACTAGACATAATGACAGTCTTAACATTGTCATAGATAACTGTCAGATTGATTGTGTTGAACATCAGAAAACACTGGGTTTACACATTGACAGAAACCTTACTTGGAATATTCACACTGCAAACGTTTACAAAAAGCTTAATTCTAAACTGGCCCTTTTACGTCGAATTAAGCCATATTTGAGTCAGGATACGCGAATCCTTTATTTTAATGCATATGTTCTACCAATTTTTGATTATGGAAGCGTACTATATGAAGCACCTACACAAAATTTTGAATATTCAAAAGCGTGCTGCAAGAAGGATACTCGATAAGAATTACGATTACCCATCTGCTCCATTATTTAAAGAACTAAAATGGCTACCCTTTTGCGCAAGAAATAAATATCATATTGGTATACTAGTGTATAAAACACTTCATAATTTATCCCCATTGTACATGAAAGATATTTTAGCAACATGTGCTAATAAAACACATTATGAGCTCAGATCTTCATGTAAAAATGATATAGCTCAACCTTTTGTGAAGTCACGATTTTCAAAAAGTACTTTTCAATACTTTGCAGCACACGTGTGGAACAGTCTACCATTTAAAATACGAAGTGCTGATAAGTTAACGCAATTTCGTTCAAAACTTAAAACTTATCTCCTTAGTAGCAGCCCTTAACAAGTTTTTATCTTTTCGTCTTGAAAGCAATTTGAATAGATAGACAGTTTTTATTTTATTCTATTTCATTTAATCATTGTCTGATGTATGTTTGTGTGAATGCCTGTTCATTTGTATGAATGTTGTTATTGTGTTTGAAGGCCTCGAGGAAGATAGGTCACAACCTATTCGAGTCACCTTCATTAAATAAAGAATATTATATTATTATTATTATTATTATTATTATTATTATTATTAAATCTCGTCACTGATTTATTGATATGTCGTTTCTTCTGTGGACGGTTGTAGTTTTATCTTTTATTTCTACATTTTAGTATATAAAGCCTTAACTTATACATTTTTGTATTAAACGAGCGAAAAGGCATCATAATCATAACATATCGATATTCATTACCACAGTATTTATGTTTATTATATACTTTCATATTGCCCCGTTCACTTTGCCTTAGAGAGTTCGTTCAGTATTCTACGGTACTGCACGTTGGTAAGGAATGATACTGAACGTTGGCAAGGGAGGGCTGTCCTAGGAAGAAACTTTAATCATTTTCAAGAAGACGTAAAAGAGTTTCGTTTTTAAAATGGTTCGAATTTTTAGGGCACGCAATACCAGTTCTGGTTACGAAAGTTACTGGTACGTAGTTCAGCCAAGTATTGATAAACAAAAGGAATGATGTTTTGCATGTAGTCATAAGAAAAAAAAACATTTTTAGGAACGTACATCAAGTTGATGTATTCACATTTCAAAGTACAAACCTGCATCCGTAGGAAAATTCTTGCGTTTTTCAAAACAAGATGGCGGACGGCAACGTACAATTGGCGTCAACGTTTCTCCTAATAAATGACGTCATGTATAAACAACAATATTGAATCGAGTCTATTAATACGCAATAAAGAAAATGTACATGGTGAAATAGTACGCTAGTTGTCTGAGAAATTTCAAGATTCATATATTGTTGTTTGCTAACAGAATGCCATTTTTGTTCATATTCAATATGAAAGTATATAATAAAAAGGTTATTGAACTTGTATGGCGAAATATTACTTGAAACTCGTTGATTTGGCGGAAACAACTCGCAAGCTCGTTGTTCCCGCCAAATCAACTCGTTCCAAGTAATATCACACCATACAAGTTCAATAACCTATAAAAATAGTTACCGTAATATCGCATCTTAATAAATATGACGTTCAGAAAAAAAAACAGGCATATGGTATCATTTGAAATAAGAGAAAAACGCATTTCCGACAACTTGGGTACTGTTTTACGGGAACTCGGCAGAGCCTCGTTCCTGCCAGAACAGTAACCCTCGGTGACGGATATTTCGACCAATCTGAATCTCGTGCTCATGACAGAAATTATTATTTTTTAGATAAAACTCTTTGATTTTCTTTGTTTTGCATTCATTTGAACAAAATGAATATACATATGTTCAAAGATGTGACACTTTCCTCGTCACATAAGTTTTATACATGTCTGCTTCAGGGAGCCGTTGAAAATGTTTTAGATTTTCATGACAACTTTCGGTGACATTCAACATAATGTATACGCAAGTGACAAGTTTTTTTATACGTGACACACAAAATATAACGCCGTTATCAGCGTGTTAGATATCAGCGTGTTTGATATCGCTTAACATATAATTTCACTGAGTTGGCACTAAAAGACTTAAGTGATATTTTAACGAGCAGCCACGCGTGAAAACAACTACTTTTGGTATTCACGAAACCGATATAACATCTATACCTACAATGTTCCTGTTTATTTTATTGTCAAAACTCTTCTTTTGTAGAGTTTGTTTCAATTAAATTAGTCTAAATGTTAAAAATCGCGGGCAACGTCATAAAAAACATAACAAAAATGACGTCATTTTAAAATAAAAATGGTAATCCACAGTTGCAAAACTGGATTATCACATTTATTTCACTGAGAAAACTATAATTCACTAGAAAACATATAATAAATAGAAGTAATTTTTGTTACGTAGTAATGTTAAATAAATAGAGGATCATTGTTGGTTTTGGTGTAACTATATAGAGGATAATTGTTGGTTTCGGTGTAAGATCATGTTATAATTTCACCGAGTGAGCACCAAAAGTGATATTTTCACGAGTGGCGCAGCCACGAGTGAAAATAACAACTTTTGGTGTTCACGAGTGAAATTAACGTGATATTACATCGATACCAACAATTTTTCTGTTTATTTTATGGTTAAAATTCTACTTTTATTGAGTTTGTTTCTACAAAATATCGAAAATCGCGGGAAACGTCACCAGAAACATAGCACAAATGACGTCATTTAAACGACGTCATCGTCGCATGGTTTCCAGCATTAATTACGCTCGGTATGCTTTTTGACGTAAATCCGGGTTAAAGATTGCAAAACAGTGAAAAATAAAAATGGTAATCCACTGTTTCAAAACTGTGGATTATCACTTTTATTTCACCGAGAAAACTCTATAATTCACTGAAAAACATAAAATAAAACGTTATAATTTCACCAAGTCAGCACTAAAAGCGATATTTTCACGAGTGGCACAGAAATGGAAAACATAAAATGATCAGAGGATATTTGTTTGTTTCAGTGAAATATCGACTTTATTTCACAAATGAATTCCAATGTGTTCCAAACGCTCCACACCGATGTCACTGAAACGTTGTGTATGATTAGAAAATTAAATCTTATTCAGTGACCATGTATGCCTTCCGAATATATATCCATGCTGACAGCATATCATACAAGTTTTTAATTTCATCCATGTCCGTTTGAGCAATTAAACTCTAACGTTTCTTTCCTCCTCCCCGTTTCTTGGGAGACTTCTTTTTCGGTGACTTTGACCTTTTCGGTGATTTTGATTTCGCTGTCTTCTTTTTCGGCGACTTCTTTGATTTTGACTTCTTTTTTTTATCACCGCCCTTTTGTTTCTTTTTCTTTTTGTCTCCGCTTTCTCCCCCCATGTCTGGCATGTTGATGTCCTCCAGTCCGTCTAACGTCATACCTTCTGTAAGCAGAGAGTCGTCTGCAGAATCTTCTCCGCGGATACTCTTCAGTGCTACAAGAGACAACATATCAGTTCAACGATCAAATCAAGGAACTGAAAGTATAAGCGTCTGGTGTATAAGTAGGTTGGAGTAGGTGTTCGCGCGTGCACGGTCCATAATAAACTCGTTAAAACTCTTTCAATTAATATTTAACGGTGCTAATTCATGTTTCACTTTATGAAGAAAAAAACATAATCATAGCTATGTAAGTGAGCAATTCAATAAACGTTCCAGACGTAAATTGAAACAGCAAAGGACATTTATATCGGGCCCGGTAATACAGAATCTAGAAGTGCTGTTACAGTTCAACGAAATCGTGTACAATTGAGTTACTTCAATGGTTATTTTGGTTTCAAGCTAATTGATTTACTGTATTCATTAACTTTCAGAATAATTTGTTTGTTTCCGATTGAGTTTGAACCCGTTTTGACCAAGGCTGTTGACAGAATACAACTCAAAGCTTCTACGTTGAGCCTCGGTCGCCTAGGACATTGAATGTTTAGATCCTTACAATCATTTATAATCACTTTTAGCACGAACATCTACAAATCAAAATAGACTGTGCATCAAAATGTGCGATATTTTGTTTCGGATTCAAAAGTTGTGTATTTGATCATGTCCTGATGTTCTTGTGTCCGCCCCCGCTTCTACCACCAAAGACAGGTAAAATTCGTCAGTCGTATAAATATTCCATGTACTTGCATCACCTACCTCCTTCTTTATACTTCTTTGGATCACCTGTTCTGCATGATGCGCAGCATATGTTAGGAATTAAGAACCCTCTTCCTGGCCCCGCTTGGTCCCCTTCTTCAAAAGCACTCTGTACTGATGTTTGTAGATACCGCAAAAGAATCATCACAAATGCCTAAAATTGTAAAGAATGAAAAACTTTGAATACATTTTGTACAAACAAATAACATTTTGGCCCCGATCCTACTTTTTAGAAAACAGTACGGAACAAGAAGAGAATTCTGTTAATCCGCGAGCAGATCTCAGTCAGGACCTTTTATCATGCTTCCGTGGCTTAAATGTTACCGGGGTATAAGTTTGTATTCTTTTTAATATTATCACTGACCGTATCACATAGGTTTGTGATGTTATTTACCTGTAGCAGGTTAATATGTATGTGGCACCAGTTAGCAGCATAGAAACGGAGTAAGAAAATAAAGTTTCTGTATAAAAAGTTCATCATTCCACTCATACATCGTAGATGCCGTAGTACGCAAAAAAAGGACCACCCAATGTCATGGAAATTCCAAAATATCTCAAGTGTGTAATAAATTAAACTCCAAAATAGCTCTGTTGAATCGTATTATCTATTACTTGTCAGATAAAATGAAAACTATATTTTACAATGCATAATTAGTACCATGTCTAGGGCAATATAATGAGCCAAAATCAGATCTAAATAAAATATATAAAATACAAAAAAGGGCTGCCAGAATTATATCATTAAAAACCAGTAAGGTACAGTGTTAACACTGTACTGCGCATAAATGAAAACGGGTTATAACAGCGCGTGAATCTCCCCGTTAACACACGTTTTTTCTCCTGTTAAAATACTGGCTAAATGGGCAAAAATAGCACATTTTATCATAGAATGTATGGTTAATGCACATTTTTCGTGTTATAACATCTGTGTTATTACACGAAAAAACGTGCGTTAACGCTATTCTAGCATAAATAACATAAAAATCATTAAAATAAAAATGAAACGCTCTTACTGGTACGACGTTCAATAATGTGCGGGACAACTTCCGTGTTGTTTACGTCATATTTATGACGTCACCAGTGATTTTTAAGCCCGACACTGTTGACGCCGTACATGATGTAAGACTTGGCAGACAGGAACGGTCCTGTACTGCGCATAAATGAAAACGGGTTATAACGGCGCGTGAATCTCCCCGTTAACACACGTTTTTCTCCTGTTAAAACACCGGCAAAATTGGCAAAAACAGCACATTTTATGCTAGAATATTATTATTTTATTATTATAATATGTGGCGTGGAATGCAATTCTGGGGCTTCTGGACGTTGACGTCATTATCGAGAAAACGCGAGATTAACAAGCGCCATTTTTTCTCTTCAATTTTGACATATTTGCCTAAAAAATGATCTGTAAACTTTCAAAGAATTACAGGTCGCTACTTTTAATCACTGCTTTACATGCATTAATCATCAAGAAGTTTCATTTCGTGGTAAACAACCTATGACAATTCAAATATCACAAGCTATTGATTAATCTGCTGAGTACCGATTACGTCATAAACGGTGTATTTCCGCGAAGGTCAAAGTGCTGAATACTTTTACTTTTTAAAGTCGATTGAAAGGTTAGATACGCATATATGTAGTTGATGTTGACGCTGGATGTGTTTGTACCACCTTCTAATCAAGTAAGTATTTTATTTCTCACCTGTTATTAGAGAACAATATCATTTTTTCGATATTTTTAGACCCGGAAGTAAGACTGACACCAAGGAATCATGTAGCAACGGTTTGTTGATAGCAACCAAGTTATGTTGATCACATGCATTCAAATATACTGTAGATATAATTAATTGTAGACCTGTGGAAATGAGCCAGGTTGAATGTTCTCTGCCAAGAACAATTTTTTATCCTGCCAAAGACTTTAACTTAGGTTGTCAACCTGTGCTATACTGCAGTGGATGTCTGGTTGAAAAGGAATTCCAACAGTCTCAATGTTTGGCTAGCTCTTTACTTCATCAACATGGTTAGAATCCATGGAAAGATGGTACAGATTATGATGATTATAAATATAGTATGCATGTATACTGTCACAGCTATTATATGATTTGTGCTGCTGTTGATGCTGAGTGATGATAATGAATTTGTTCAGAGCTAAAAGATCTATTTGAGAATGATAAAATACTAGTAATTACTTTGTAAATAAATCTAAAAAGGGTTCTTGTGGTTGCAGTAAATATCATGGTACATTATCTGCTTGTTCAAAACTTGTAGATTTTAGTAAACATACTGCATATGACCTACCTTTACCAAAGATCATACATGGATATGTCTGTATGGGAATTAGTTGTTAAAATCCAACTTTGAAGTGAAACTCTCTGCATGTAAACAGTAGGTATAGTACAAGAACTTGCTGTAAATTATGGTTATGAACTGGTAATTTGTTCCCTGTGCTTGCATGCTTTATCAAACTTTATCAAATTAATTTCAACATTCACATAGTATACTAATTGTGACATTATATTTATAGAATTTTCTTTTGTTTTAGGCAGCCAATCATACAGACTAGATGCTGAATACAACAACCTATTTATCTCCATCAGTCTCAACAACTTGGGCCAAAGTGGGACACCAAGGAAATGCCATGTGTCTGCTGTATGTGCTGAAGGACCAGATACTGTTAACAGAGCTTATACATGTATATGTCCTTTTTGTTTCTTCATTTAAATATAACAAATGAAAAAGTAAATTTATGATTCAGATCTGCTTTTGAATTCTAACTTGCATAGTTTTTGCCAAAAATTGTTTCTCAGTACTTGCTAGGCAGTCACACATTCTGTTATATATACATTGCATTTTTTTATAAAATGGCAGGAAAATGTATTTAGTTTTATACCTCTTTCTTTTACAGAGACTCAGATATTCTACTTGATAGATGAAAGTCAGTGCACTTGGAAGGCAGCAGAATGTGCAATAAAATTTCACAATACAGCTGAATGTCCAGCTGTAGATGCAAGATACACAAAATGTACTTCAGGTATTTATTTTTTATGGTCTGCAAGGGTTTCAAATACTCCCAACAGTGCTTTTGTAACAAAACTACATGTATATAACAATTGAATGCCATGGTATGATATATTGAGATTCAAAGTTTTGAATTAAGATAAAACATATATATTGGCTGACATAATAACCTTTTTATGTCATAATATCACATTTTTGCAATATATATTATAACTACTCCTGAACTGAATGCACTTATTCTCCTACAAAAACTATATAATTGCCTTTTACAGATGAATACAAGCATATATAAGGATTGAAAATACTTACAGGTTAAACAATTTCTAAAACAGCATTCAATAGCAGATCTTTATTTGATACTTTTGTGTCACTGTTACTGTTGAACATATGTGTATGGTCTCAGAATAAAAATTGATAATGTCAGTATCTGATACTTGCAGAGATACATTTTCAAATCTTCAAACTGATTGTATTATATTTACTTTTGTTTTTCCATTCATTTTAGATACATATTGACAATGCAGCTGGACAAAATTAATGATATGTTTGCTTGCTATGCAATATGGCTAGATTTAATAGGTAAGATTGCATGTCTTTCTAAACAAGAAAAACAGGCTAAGTATTGTTCAATTCATGGGCCCTCATATTATAACTAACATATATATACATACACCTAATGCTAGTAATTTGTACCCACACACTTGAAACAATCAATTATCATTTGTTTGGGCTGTTTAAATTCATATTCTGGGATTATATGATGAAAATGGAAAGAGAACTGAATAGCAGACAGTAGACTGATTAAACTCCATGGGTAGTCAGAGTAATCACTTTAAGTTCTAACTTGCTCACAGAGTTACCCGTTCTTTAAATGTTATGAACCTGAGTTTTGTTTTTAGTGATGGCATAGTTTTGTCAAACTGACTCAACAACCTAGTTTTGAAAGTTAACCAGTTAGCTTCCTCACAGAAATCTAAGAAACATGTTCATATTTTAAAACACTCTGTTGCTATTTCTTAATAATTTCACCTTACATTTTTCATCTGTAGCTGTTCTGTAACAGAATCAGCTAGTCCATTCAACATTGAAGTCAAACTAAAGATGTGTGTTGTAAATGTATAGTGCAAATATACAAAACCATTTATTTGAAATTAGAATATTGTTAAACTTTGTTTCTAAATATCAATTAAAAGCATTATTTTATTTGATCAAAATGCAATTAAATATAATCTTGCATGTAACTCGGGAATGTTTTAAATTTCAGGTGTACATGAGAGAATTATGTGGAGTATGTCTGTGGCAGGGCACACAAAAATTGCCCCAGATTGACTCTTTGTGTATTTAGTGAATTGGAGGAATTGGACAAACTATGGGACAAATAACAGATACTGTGTGACATTAATCCCTAGGTTTCAACAATATACCATACATTTATAGAGGATTGTGAAAGTGTTTTTTAAAGTTGGAAGTCATTTTTGAAAACCATTTTAAACTTGTCAACCAGTTACTAAAATTGTACAATTTTTTGTCAGTTAAACTGAGCCAGGTATAAACACCTGAAAGTATTATATAAATTCTGAAGAGTTCAAACTTTAATTGTAAAAGTAAATTAAAGCAAATCCCTAAATAAGATGTAACGCCTGAAATTGTTTGTGGAGTGTTAATGCAATAAGTCAGTGGTATCTGTTTTAGCAGATTTTGTCAGTTGTTTTTTTAAGTGTAACATGGACAAAATATTGTCTATCCAAAACCAAGTGTTCCATCACAGTTTGAAGTAAAGGTTTTTTTAACTTTACTTGTATTGTTCTGTTTCTATAAGAATTAGTGTTTTCTCATTATAAATGGACACTTTCAATACTAATTCCTTTAAAAAGACATTGTTTTGCTTATGAATGAAATGAATTTAATTTACATTTTTCAAAATTGTTTTCTTTGCAATCTAGGCTAGAGAACTAAGAAAACAAGAATAAACCATAAAAGTATTCTGTAGTTGCTAGGCAACAAACTTGAAAATGGAAGTTTATTTTTAAACATTTATGCTGGAATCATTCATGTATATGTTACAGCTGGTGTTCCAATATTATATGTTTATTGAGATAAGTAGAATAATTTTGACTTATTTGACTTACTGTCCACATGACTTAGAGCCGGTTGCTAATTTACCAGGAATTTTGCACATGAACTACTCTGTCTGATAAATATAAATCTCTTAATATAACTAAAATGCAACTTAAATTCTCATGACTGAATAGTTACATATCTGGCTACCTATTCATCTTATTGTTCTTATTGATACCAGTATTTCAGTCAGATTCAAAACATTAGTACCTTTAAAACTCAAATTTTGTGAATTATTCTTTGGTCGCTAGGCAACATAATTATATCTGTAACTTCTGTGTTGATTGCCTTATGCAGTAATCATCATTTAATTTTATGAAGTCATGTTTGCAAAGAAAACAACTTGTTTATAGCTTGTTGAATAATATAAAGCAAGCTCCTTATGTGCTGTGAATACTGTAAGAAATGCCGTCTGTTGGTAAAATATATTTCTTTGCATTCTTTCTATGAAAAGTATTGTATCTTCAGAATACCTGCACATTTTGCATTGAAAATTTCCAGAATGTTTTAATAGACAGTGTTTTCAATTTATTTGCAAACAAAATTCTGTTTTGTGATAATTCTTTTTCAATTCCAGTAAATATATATTCGGTGGTTAGAAAAAAAATGAAATATTCCACAGTTGCTAGGCAACAGAACTATATATACATGTTTGGTTTGTAAGAAGTTACCTTTAAAATAATTAATGACATACAATAAAGAAGAAGTGCTCAATTATATGTTTCTGTGTTCTATTTGCTATCCACAATAGGGTACTCTTTTACCTACATGGACGGAAGACAAAGGATTCAAAAGTGACTTAAGATGTTACAGGTTTGTTCATGAATATAAACACAAAATCTGGCATAACTTTGCCAATTTTCAAGATTTGACTCTCATATTTTCAGGTTTTACTTCAGAGATAACATAGATTTTAAAAATGCAAAAACATGAAAATCAATATTTTTGGCCAGAAGCCCCATAATAGCATTCCATGCCACATATATATTTTTTTTTTTTTTTACTTTTTTTATGTTAAAGACAAAAAGGAGACACCAGCTAAATTACCTGAGCACCAAAGAGCACCATTACAACTCCTCCTGTTGGGTAAAGGATCTTATTCTCAAATTCGTCCATGAGAACTCCGGTACAGCCCGTGCTATATAATGTGACAGGTTTATAGTTCCGGTGCTTTTTTACGTCGAGAACGTTGTGTGTGACACATGGACGTTGCACCGTAACATCGCAGCAACTGAACGGGACGTCTTCTACGAATATATTATCGTTTTTCATTTTCCTACAAGAAATGTATTATGAAGTCTATGATGTATGGTGGTATATTTCTATCGATGATAACAGCTTAATAATAAGCTTCGCGAATGAAACATTAACAGGATAAATAATATCATATTTACGTTGACACATAATAAGTAACATAATAAGTGATTAATTAGTTATAATTTAAGTTTCCACTTAGTATGTTAATTAAAAACGAAAGCCGAGAAGGGTCAAATAAAAAACGAAAGAAAGTAAATAAACGTGTACGTCGTACGAGAAATGTAAACGTACGTACGAGAATAAATCGCGTACTTGCAAGAATAAAACGGGTAACGTACGAATATAAAACACGTACCTACGAGAATAAAACGCGTACCTACGAGAATAAACGTGTACATACGAGAATGAAACGCATATACGAGATTGATTAATCGCAACTAAAATTAATAACTAGCCACCTATCATGTTACTTATTATTTGACAACTCATACCAATTTCTAGTTAACCTGTTAATGTTTGAAACTATTTTTAGCAGTAGCAGTATATTATTATTATTATTATTAGTAGTAGTAGTAGTAGTAGTAGTAGTAGTAGTAGTAGTATTAACCGGGCGGGGTCAGTGTTGACCCGGGGGTCATAATTTGAACAATCTTGGTAGAAGTCCAGTCTAGCCAATGCCATATGCTAAATATCCAAGCTCTAGGCATTGTAGTTTCAGAGAAGACTTTTTTAATTTTTTCCTCTTTGTTGCCATAGTAACCAGAGTTCTATGGAATTCTTTGAACAACTTTGATAAAGCTTCATGTAAGAAACATCCCTACAAAGTCTCATCAACATTGGCCCGGTCGTTTTAGAGAAGATATCGTTTGAAGGAAATAATGGACAGACGGACGGACGACGTATCCCGGACGGCGAGTGATCCTAATAGCTCACTCTGGCACTTTTACGAATTTGAATAAGAGTTGCCTGGAATAGAATAGACCGAATTAGTCTATGGTTTTGGAAACCAAACTATTATTTCTGCTAAATCTACTATCCGACGAACGTTTGTTACAAGTACAGTACAGTATGGTGTAAAGGCTAGACCTTAAGTTGATAATACTCACGACAATACCCTAACATCTTTCTTGTCCACGTAGTCTGTATTTATCCAACCGATACGAAACCAATCCTTGTAAGACTGGCTTCCACAACATCTCATTCTCATCTGCAAACGATCTATTGAAACTTTCACAGCTAAGTTTTTCTTATATCGAACCATAGCATCTCGGAGTCCATCGTGCAGGGCGTCTTCGACATCGGCTCTGTACGACAATGTGGTACTGCCGGCGGCAAGTAAAACCCAAATAAATAAAAACATAACAATTAACAGTGGTACAAGAACGAGACGAAATTTTTCGCAGGTGCTGGCAAATCCGCAGTCGTATGCAAACTTCACACTGACGCCATTTATCAGAAACATGAGAGTTCCGACGCTTACAAGAAAATTGGGTAGGGGTCCGGAATCATAGCTCTCTAGAAGAATAAGCTCGTCAGTTATGTGAAGTTGGATGAAAACTCCAACAAATATCAAACACAACCCGGCCAATGATAATATCGCACAGAGAATGGCTGTTACAAGTCCTAACTTGTTTCGTGCGTTTTCTGTTATATTGATCGAAACAACCATTTTGTTAAATTTCAGTCTGCCATGTTTAAATAATAAACGTTACGTAGAACTGACGTCATATGTCCGGGTTGCCTTGACGCTTTGCCTAGTTTTTCCCGCCATGTATGTCTGTTTTTAAAAATGTTAGATACGTAAGTATTATATACTTTATCGTCGCTATATTACGTTAATCATGCAAATGATATGATAAACTGTAAGATCGCAACTTTCTAAAACTACATGATAGGTTCTTCTGTGGACAGATAATTAATCTTGAATTAATTCTACCTTTTACTTATGCATTTATTTTCTTTTCAATCCTTAGACAATTTTTGGTTTTGAACAATGATTGCTGGGCATGAAAAAAACATAAGAAAAATGCCTACACGCAGGAGCCAAGCTTTCTTTGTTAATGTGTTTGAAAATAAATATTCCTGGATCTACATATAAATATATAACATATAACATCGTTATAATGTAAGAAATTTTTATTTGCATCCATGACACAGTGTACATGCCAAACAGAGGCGCCGAATACCACCCCACATGAAGCACAGAGTACTGTACTGGTCACGCCAGTTAATACAGTATACAATGATACAATTAGTAGACGTTTAAATAATTAGTTGTATTGTCTGACCTAGGGAAACCGGCTTTGGACAGAAGTGTTGCTGGAGAACGAAAGAGGAATGTACACCCCAGACATATGTGTGCCTGAGAGCACGCTGTAAATGCAGAAACTCTAAGTCTTAATTAGCGTTTAAAAAAGGCATAATGATTTAAAGTCTCTAACATTGAGTGAGTATAGGGCCTTTTGCATAGGATTTGTCATAGATGCAATACTATTGTGATTTTAGTACCGCCAGCGGTTTGATTTCTCACAGATGATGAGATATTGAGCTCGTCTTGTGACACTTACAACAATGAATGATCTTTAAATTTGATTCAGATGTAATTTAATTCGATAAATCGAAATAATATTTCGTTTGTTATATCTACATTTCGTATTTAGATATGTCGAAATAAATTCCAGAATCGCAGTGTCACACATACATGTGCTTGTATTTCCGTTATATTCTAAAATTAGAGAAAAATACCTACCATAAAAGATTTGTAATTACTCTTGTTTAGACAAATGTATTGTCTAGTGAAAATACAAATTCTGTACTCTTCGATCAAGAAGAGGGACGAATTCATATCAATATTTTAGATAGTCTAGACTAGTACATGTACATTTATTGTAAAATTGTGTCTGTATACTGTGTTACACTTACTTCACATATCTTATTACAATATCCTTTTGTCATTTAGTATTATTGTATATGGGCCGGAGGTCTTATTATGCAACAAGGCCTAAAAAATAAGTTTGTTTCAGGTTTCATGCCCCCCCCACCCACCCCACCCCCCCCAAAGGTAGGAAGGTAGGTAGGTAGGTAGGTAGGTAGTGAATTTTATTGGAGGGAGGGAATATTTTTTATTCTCAAACATTCCAAATTTAACATATATTTTAATGAATTTATTTTAAAAATAAATTAAAACGCAAAAAATAGTCTAGAGCCGGGGCAAAAAATAGGGTAGGTCGGGAAACCTGAAACAAACATATTTTTCATGCCTAAACCGAAATTAAGGCTGAATATCACCAGGTCTCTAGAGTAATTGCACATTGACTAATTTAGTGCTTTAGCACTAAGAAAGACACAGCGTGTAATATAAATAGATATGGTTGCAGGAATCAAATGAATAGTTGTGATGAATTCATTCAAAAAGTTCAATAACTGTTCCTTGTCATATTAAAGTATACGAGTACTAATTATAACCTATTGGTGTATGTGCCGGAGTGTCTTTTTCAAGTTACGGTCCCTCGTAATGCTCTTTATTTATCCTTATGTACCACAACTATTCAGAATTCCGGATACGTATTCAGATGTTCATTGAAGCTACTGAATAGGTTTAATGCCAATAAAATAGCTATAGAATGGAATGAAAGAAAGTTAGACGAATGTCAATACATCTTTAAAATGTAATCGATCATGTTTACTTCTGTGTATAGGAAATACTTATTTTATCTATTTAAAGTTCAAAATTAAGAGATTTTGGTAAGGATATTAAACATTTTACGAAAATTTAATTCTTTGGAAACTTTGTAATGGAATTGGGCACTGTTTAAGATGGGCCTATTTAGAGAGAAAAACTGAAACAAAAAATATCAAGATAGGTTATAGAATCAAGGTAAGTCATACCGGTATCCGCTTTTGTTATAGTTGTTTACTTAAATATAATTCTCTTTTAATGTCATCTTTTAAAAATCTTTACAAAAGAAGCTGAATAATGCTGAATAATGTATCTATTTCAACTCGTGCTGATGGAAATACGGTGCACGATAATGGCGGGGTTGAAGCGGATGTTTATCAGTCAGAGTTTCTGTCGGTATGTTGGTTCTTTTAGTGTCCGCTCCCTTTCTCCTAAACTTTGGTAAGAGTTTCTTAAAACGTTGGCCAAATAGTCTTCTTATTGAGACTACCGGCGGACAGAAAACATCACAGTTCCAACCGCACCAGCTCATGGTCAGGTTCATACTTATATATTTCCTAAACTCTCGGTCATAAAATGTATCATTGATCGTCCAACTGATATTAAAAAAACTAGAAGAAAATGGTTTTAAATTTTCAATTTCAGGATATAATTCACCGACTGTCTGAGTAAAAACAGGCACCTTGAGTGATTCGGTGACTGTACTATGTTGTTGTATGGCTGAACAGACTGCGTGTGTTCCATGGGCAATGGTCCGAGTATAATGAAAAAACAGAAGACCAAACCACGTGTGGTGATTGAGACTCCGCAAGGATCGAGCACAGACACCTCACAACCGAAGGTGACGTTCGCTAATAAACGGAGTGGTAACGCATACATCAAAGCACGACCTCAGATGACTGACATAGGTACTGTACATCCTGATATCTTAGATGGAGGACGGGGTCGATTCCGGCGCAGCAAATCAAATAGACTAGGCTCAAATTCTGACATGAACGATTCTTTTACATCGATTAGATCTACAGCTTCGGGACCAGTGGATGGGGTATGGGAACCAACTTTAGATCCATACGAACGGACAAACAATACAGACGTGTCAAATACAATTACACGGAATGGTGATTTGAACTTGAATGGAAATAGTTACCCTAGATACTTTGGATTTACTGAAAGACACTACAGTTATGGAACTAGGGTTGAAAATGGACTTGCTAAAGTTGAAGAAATATAAGGCTTTTATCTTTGATGAGTGTTGATTTAAATGTTAGGAAATCATCGTTATTTATCAACATAACTATTAAAATGGTGTATTTATATGTACAGCAAATCTCATCTCTAGTTAAACAAAGTATCATACTCAATGCTGAGTAGTCATGTTGTGGCTCGTAGATGAATTAACAAAATCCCATTCATAGACAGTTTATACCCGAGTGTAATGCTAGCACAAAAGAGCACGGGGTTAAGTGGCTATGACAACAATAGGTAACAGTAAAATTCATTTCGTTTGGTTATGTGGCTACTTTTTGCCTGAATTATAGAGAACGAAAGAACAGCCACTCGACGGCTAAGTTTTCAGTACGTCCGCACTAACAATAACTCCTTAAGTTATAATGTAAACGGTAGCGGAATGAAATGAAATACAGCAGACATTCACATTTGCAATCAGTTTTGGTCAGGCATTTGTTACTGAAGGCTTTGATTTGTAGGGTGAATGCCATGGCGAACATTGTATAGGCAGTTTGAAGTCATTGTGAAACCCACTAAATCTTGAATATCTTTAAAAGTAAGTCACTGATATAATTCTAATTTTGTACAACGTTACCTTCTAAAACAGACTTACCAACTCTCACAGAAAAAAAAAACAGAATTTTACGCCGGTAAAAAAAGTATACTTTGTATATACATTTAATTCATAATCTCAAGCCTTTAAGGAAGCTAAATACACATGGGTTAGTGTAATGGATCAGCAAATGGTTTCAATGTACATGTAACTGTACATTCTGAAGCACATCACTGCCCCTTTTAAATCTGATAGGAGTCTGAATTGGGTATTTCTTATACATGTAATTTAAATGTTACCCTTTGTTTTCTCATTTGATTTTACCATTGATCATTTTAACATTTTAGATTTTGTAAAACATCAGTCTCTCGTTGCTAACTGTGTGAGAGTTATAAAACATGCATATATCCAAGGTGTTCGTGGGTTGCCTGTAAGTCTTCAAATGTAAGACAGTTATGTACAACATCATGAGACCCTTATGTACAAATTTAAATATACATTTGTACACACATTGATATTATATGATATATGCATGGAAACAATCAAAGATTAAGATCAAGCAAAACTGCGAACTAGGAAGCGACATATTAGATATTGAATATACTCTCATTTATATGTCTGCAAGTTGCAATCAAAGGATAGGCCTCTAGTATAAATCCTTTGCAGTTAAACCAAGAATATGTCAACATTTACAGTACTATCCAATCACTGCTCTCAGCCCCTCGTGGCGTGCACGTCGCGGAGCAGACACTGAGTCTCTACGGATACTTGTCTTCGGTCTAGTCGGGGCCCTAGCTGACGACGAGGGGATGACCCTGAAGAGGGTCGTTTGTTTATCGCACGATGCTGTGAAGACACCACCAAGGTGGCGAAGGTACTCCAGAATCCCTGCGTCACGGCTATATGTTTGGACTATAAATTATATCTTTGCCAGTTGACCTGGGGAGACTGGAGATGAGTGTGATGTGGTGTGTGCTCTGGGAATGCTGTTGGGCAATGGGGCTGGTACCCCTGCTCATGACGAAGTTACAGAGTCACATCATGCAGAGAGCTACTCTAGAGTGGGTGGTGTGCTAACATGGGACGTCTGACCATGTTGGCCCGCCCACGACATGATTGTGTTGTTTCACTTACGCCTAGTTGTTGATCCACCGGGGTGGTGCGCTAAATTACACCTAGTTGTATTTTTTGGCTCACCCTTTCTTATCGTTTAGAATCCTAGCATGTGGGAAACGTGTGCACAAGTCTCTTGACATACTCTGTTAGACAGCGATCATCTGTCGTGAGAGATACATAGAGCCTTCTGTTTGATGTGGCCGTGACAAAGTCACGAGACAATCACTACCTCTTGGGCACACAATGCTGAACACTAAATTTTTCTCCTACTTTCGGCTCGGAATTCTAATTTTGTTTTGGGGCATGAACAGGAGAACATGCCATGTCGTACGTATATGACTCGAAAGAGGATGGTGGACCTAAAGCACATCTAATCGATAAATCAATCTACATTGTACTATCAAATCAGTGTTTTTACAAGCACAATAGGCATACGTCTAGATCCATGCCCGTAATGGATTGATTTACTCCCATGTTTTTTCTAGCTTGAAAGTGATAAATTTATACATTGCAACAAATGGCAAAACATTTAACAAGTCAAGCAAACATTTAAAAATTTATACACAGAGTTTTGTAAAAGTGATTCAGTGCGCTGTGCAAAATGTAATTGAAATTGCATTAACTGGACTCCTACCTTCAAAATCTTACCGAACTCTGATATGATAATGTTCAGACACTGAAAATCTACATTTTAATTCAGTATATTGGTCACCACTTCATCGCTTAAAGTAAAGTTTTGTAGACTAAAAACGGAGAACATTTACCTGATTAATTTTTTTCTCAAATTCTTATTTTGAAGGTAGATCTTCTCCGTCCCTCTCCCGCTCTTTTAAAAAGGTGTGAACGGTTTGGGGTAAACGCCTAACCAGCCCACAGCTCCTCACAGCGATTTGGTGAGCTCCCGAATGTCACGCGATTTGCACAATTATTCCCAAAACCTATGTTCCCATATGAGAATCTGTTCTCACAGAAAGCTACATTCTCACTTGGGATCACAAGTGTTTTTTTTTGAAAACCTAGGTTCTCAGAATTATCATACTGTATAGGTTTTATTTTATATGAATAATACTTTTTATTCCCCTTTAAACCCTTGCTCTCAGATAAACGAGCGCGTGAGCGCATATGTTTTTATTGGCTATTTTTATTTATTTATTTATTTATTTATTTATTTACTCTTATGTTGTACCATTCTCTGCATGGATTGATACTTCTGCTTTTCCTTTTGTTTATTCAACAAGAAAATGTTTTTTGGGGGAGCAGGGGGGACAGGGGCCCTTATGAAGGAGGTTAAATAGTCTGTGTTATTGCTGCTACCGGAAATCCAGCCGTTGATGACAACCAATGAAAACTTGTGATCGTGCTGATAGTTGTCCTATATGATCTCAGTCGTACTTGATTAGCTAATAACGGGTCGCACCGATTATAGCCTCTTTAGAGGATGGTGGACCCAATAAGCACAATTACAAACAAAAATTAGCTAATAACGCCAGTTGCCAAGTGCACAAAAACCTAGGTTCTGAACTAAGAACATACGTTTTCGAGTAATTATTATTGTTATTATTGATATTTGATTATTCAAGTATTTTTATAATATTACATAAGCCACGCTTGGTCATATTGACAGTGTCAAGTACCGAGGGTAAACAACC
The DNA here is from genome assembly GCA_022818135.1 of Saxidomus purpurata. NCBI lineage: Eukaryota > Metazoa > Mollusca > Bivalvia > Venerida > Veneridae > Saxidomus > Saxidomus purpurata. The sequence continues at coordinate 52,912,342 of JAFMSR010000001.1, forward strand.
CCAATCAATCAGTCAGTAAGAACCTGTTCTCATAATAGTTGTGCATACGGCCACTGAGAACCTAAGTTTTTAAAAAAACGTGTGATCCCAGGTAAGAACGTAGGTTTCAATTGAGAACAGGTTCTCATATGAGAACATAGTGTGAAAATCGTGTGCCATATATAAGTGAATGTTTGTCTCTTTGTTTATAGAAGGTCATGTTGTAAATAAGTTGTATGATTTTATTCTTCTGTTATAACCTTTATATATGTCACCTTCTTGAAATCACTTGACACCACGGACCTACATATGTTGACACATATACTTTTTTGGCTTCTATACTCGTATGCCTATTACGTAATGAAATAATAGTTATTATGTCATAGGCATATAGAAGTAAAAAAGTACATGTGTCAAGTACCTGTGCTTGAAATGTTATTATGGGAAGTACGTGACATAAAGACAAGTACGGGTTTTATTCCATTTTTGGATCGATTGATTTATTCAATCAGATCCAATGTTAACAGAGTATAGCTTCCTTACGGCCGAACTCTTTACATACACACAAGTAGTTCCATACATTCCGTTGTTACGAGTTATACTGTCCTCTGTTTTAAAAATTATATTGTAACAGATCTAAATAATATCAAAACATTTCAGAATTTCAAAATATAATATTGTTGTTTTTCTTATAATTAACGAGGGATCTGTTCTGTATGGAACTATTTTCCTACGCGGTTTTTATCCCAACAGTTTTCTAGTCAGACTGGTGTGACAAGAGAAATGTAAGACCCGTGAATACGCATCGCTACACCGGATACACTAATTTCAGTGTCCATAACTTTTAAATGGCATTAAAAGTTGTTAAAACCATAAATATTCAGTTCAGTTTTGTCAAAATACATTTTTCAGTTACGATTCACAGCTTAATACTTCATAGGGTAGTTGAACATAGTTACTGAATGACATAATGTAAGCACATGGGTTCCTATCTCAAAAGTAAAGTTTACACAAATGGTGAAAGGTCTAAATTTGACAGTTGTGTCTCCAGTTTATAACTTTACTCGTGCAAGGGTTGTCCTGGTATTCACACATGTATGTGTCCAGTCTATGTTGTCCTGATATTTACATATGTAATGTGTGCAGACTGTGTCGATCCTCCAGCACTTTCAGTCCTTTGATTTTTCTTGATATCGCTTATATCATATGAAATACTTGCTAGTACAATTCCGAAAAACGTTTGTCAGAAAATGCTTTATTGGCTTAGAATACTAACATTCTTGATCAAAAAGTAAATGAGAAACTGCATGTTCATTTATAAGGAACAATACGCTTAAAACACAATTTATTAATGCATTAAGCGGCGTTTGAAATCAAAATGACGGAGTGCAAATCTCAAAACAGTGTTGCTATGGAAAACGATGATAAATTTGACAGTAAGAAACAGGTTTTAGCTGAAAAATTGCAGCAAAGAGAAGGAGAAAGACTTGCCGAAATCCAGAAACGAAAAGACGAAAAATCTACTGTAACTTCTGCCCAGGAAAGCACACAATTTTTTCATAATTTTTTCACCAGCGAAAAGATTGATCTAGAACGTGAACTGTCAGCGTGTGACTCATTAGATAAAAATAAACTTGTTGATAAATTCGATGTTTTATCAGCAATGCATCAAAAACTGCAGCGTTTCCTCGCAGAATCTACAATGTTTTTGCCATCCTATGATGTCCGCCAGTCACAGGATATTTTAACTAAGTTACAGTCAGAAATTCAGGAGAAGAGAGATACTTTACTGCCAAAGAAGAAGTTTGCCTTTAGATCAAAGAAAAAGGGAACAGTTCCTGAGAAACAAGAAGAGACTAAAAAAGAAGCTAAAGTCGAAGACCAAAGCATCGTCTTAGCAGATTGCAAATTTACTGATGCAAAAGACTCTGAATTGAAAATGGAAGAAGAAATCAATAAGAAGGACGTGGCACTTGCCAGGTTAGATTCCTGCAAGATCAGACTTCTTGGGGCACCATCAGCGATTCACATTAACAAGCTAACAAACTGTACAATCCTTTCAGGCCCAGTGTCTGGATCTATCTTTATAAGAGAATGCAAGAACTGCACATTTGTAGTTCCCTGTCAGCAGTTACGGATTCATACCACATCAGATACAAAGTTCTATATTCATGTTACAAGTAGGGCTATCATAGAAGACTGTTCAACTGTTAGCTTTGGACCTTTTAATTGGACATACCCAGATATTGAAAAGCACTATGAAATATCAGGTCTAGATAAGAACAGAAATAGTTGGAATGACATTGATGACTTCAATTGGCTTGCTGCAGACAAACATTCACCAAATTGGAGCTTGATCCCCGAAGTAGAGAGAAGTCAAAACTGGAGTTGAACATAACAATTTAGTGATAGAATTTTTACTGTTACAAGTTGAAGTTGCAGTAGTTAAATTTCACTTCCTTCAAATGTACTGTTATAAATAAATTAATAGATGTTGGAATTTTAGTATCGCAGAAAACTTTGTACTAAAGTATTTTAAGACTACAGTTTTAAATTTAAACCCACTTCATGACATTGCTGAAAGCAACTCCATCCTTTAAAACAAAAGTTTTGAAGTGACTTCATTTAATGTAGTGCTTTGCTTTATTCATGTTATTTGTGGCAGTAAATTTGGATGTATTTTGAATTCTGAATCTTTTCGGTTTTCTTAATTTTCATTTTTTCCAACTTTTCTTCTTGGTCATTTTAAATATTTTTTTAAATTTTAGAAATCACACATTCCTGTTTTGCATCAAGTGCGCCCTGGGATTATAAAGTACAATAAAAGTCTGACAGATATAAAGACCACCCTCGCCATTAAGACCAATTATTTCGGAACCAAATGGCCAATTTTATAGTAAAAAGGTCTCGATAAAAAGACCATTTCGATATTAAGACCGCTTTATGCCTGTCCAAATGGTGGTCTTACTGTATGTAAGATTCTGTTGTGTACTCGTGTAAACTTGAAATAATAATTTTCCAAATTAAAGGTGACAAGTCTGTTTCAGAAATCCAGCAGTTCTAGAGTTAACTAACAAGCATTGCATTCCAATATACTGCACCAGGTCTATGAGCTCAGAATGAAGTCAAGATATTTTTCATAAATAAAATCTTGCCTAATGTTTTGCTCTGCTGGCGCAAAGTGAGTCAAACTTCTGTCCACCAATTCCTAATAATGACATCTCCCCTGAAATCATTAAGCCAATGTTGATGAAACTTTAAGTGAGGTATCTTGCATTCATGACTCTACCAAAGTTGTTAAAAGAATTCTGTTCCATGAAGAATACTATATCAATAAATAGGAAAATCTTCTCAACAACTGGAAACTCCAGAGCTTAGATATTTATATGTACATAGCATTGTCAAGTGGACCACTACAAAGATTGTTCAAATCAAATCACAAGGCCTAGAGCTTAGATATTTATATGTACATAGCATTGTCAAGTGGACCACTACCAAGATTGTTCAAATCAAATCACAAGGCCTAGAGCTTAGATATTTAGCATGTATCATTACCTATGACTGTTCAAATCATGACTGAGCCTTTAAATATATGATAGGCTTAAAAAGGAGAACTTTCAAAGTCTTTGAAACCACAGGCCTGGAGCTTAGATATTTTGAATGAAGCATTGCCTAGTAGACCTATATTAAGCTTAAATCATGATCACCATGGTCAAAACTTACCTAGAGTCCCTTGATTTTACATAGACTTATATACCGGGTAGGGAAAACTTGAAAAATCTTCTCTGAAACCACAAGGCCCAGAAATTAGATAGTTTGCATGTAACATTGCCCAGTGGACCTTTACCAAGATTGTTTAAATCATGAGCCCCGGATCAAAATTGACGGAAGTTCTAGACATAAAGAAATCAACAAGTTTGACCTCACTTTTTTGTCCAGAGCAAAACTCCAAATGCATAACAGGGAACTATTACTTGAAACTTTCTCCAGTGATACAGTACAATGAGATTATGAGAGGAAGTGCAGCGTACATTAACCATTACTCTACCTTGATTAATTTTTAGCTCACCTAGTACATAGCACTTCCAGAGTGATCTATTAGGATTGCCCACAGTCTGGCAACCTTCCTACGTACATCCACAATTTCCTTCAAACAAAATCACTGAAACCACTAGGCCAATGTTGATGAAACTTAGCACAGATGTTTCTTGCATGACGCTCTACCAAACTTGTTCAAAGAATTCTATTCCATGCAGGCTTCTGGTTGCTATGGCAACAAGTAGGAAAAACTGCAATAAATAATCTGCTCCGAAACTGCAAGGCCAGAGCTTAGATATATTGCAGTTAGCATTGCATAGAGGATCAATATGAAGATTGTTCAGATCAAGGTGCCCGGGTCAGAATTGACCCCGCCCGGGGTGTCACTTGATTTAACATAGGGGATTATTAGGCTTATATAGGAAAACTATTAAAAATCTTCTCCAAAACCACAAGCCCTAGCACTTAGATATTTGGCATGTAGCATTGCCTAGTGGATCTCTTCGAAGATTGTACAGATCATGGTCCAGAGGTCAAAATTGACCCGGTCATGTGGTGAAATGATTTTATATTAGGTTTCTATAGTAAAAACTTTCATAATCTTCACCACAACCACAAGGCCCAGAGCTTAGATATTTGGTGTGTGGCACTGTCGAGTGGACCTCTATTAAGACTGTTCAAATTATGTCCCCCCAAGGTCAATACAAACATTCTGCCCAACTTTCAGGATGGATGGGTGCAAAAATGGATTAAAGAGTGTTTGTATGTTTTTAGCTCACCTGGCTATGCCAGGGTGAGCTTTTCTGATCGATGATTGTCCGTCGTCCGTCAACATTTTGATTCAAATGACATCTCCTCTGAAACCTCTAGGCCAATGTTGATAAAACTATGCAGGAATGTTCCTTGCATGAAGCTCTACCAAAATTGTTCAAAGAATTCCATTCCATGCAGAACTCTGGTTGCTATGGCAATAAATAGTTAAAACTTTAAAAATCTTCTTCTCTGAAACCACAAGGCCTAGAGCTTAGATATTTGGCATGTAGCATTGTCTAGTGGACCTCTACCAAGATTGTTCAAATTATGGCCCCCGGGTCAAAATTGACCCCAAGGGTGGGCCCTTAGTTTTTGCATAGGAATATATAGTAAAAACTTTAAAAATCTTCTTCTCTGAAACCACAAGGCCTAGAGCTAAGATATTTGGCATGTAGCATTGTGTAGTAGACCTCTACCAAGATTGTTCAAATTATGAACCCCGTGTCAAAATTGACCCCGCACCGGGGGTCACTTAGTTTTGCATAGGAATATATAGGAAAAACTTAAAAAATCTTCTTCTCTGAAACCACAAGGCCTAGAGCTTAGATATTTGGCATGTAGCATTGGCTAGTGGACCTCTACCAAAATTGTTCAAATTATGAGCCCCGGATCAAAATTGACCCCGCACCTGGGGTCACTTAGTTTTACATAGGTTTATATAGTGAAAACTTTAACAATCTTCTTCTCTGAAACCACAAGGCCTAAGGCTTAGATATTTGGCATGTAGCATTGCCTAGTAGACCTCTTTAAAGTTTGTTCAAATTATGCCCCTGGGGTCAAAATTGACCTTGCCCCGGGGGGGGATCATTTGTTTTACAAAGGCGTATATAGGAAAACTTATTTGGTATATAACATTATCTAGTGATCTTCCACCAGGCAAGTGGACTTGTACCAAGGTGAGCGATATAGGGCCATCTTGGCCCTCTTGTTTCTATTTTTTTGACCTTGTGACCTAGCGTTTGACCATATGTGCTCCAGTTTTGAATTTGACTTGGAGTTTGTCAAGGCAAACAGTCTTACAAACTTTCATAATGATTGGGTTAAACCTTACCCTAATTTTTGACATAACTGAATATAAACTGTGGCTTCTAGAGTTTTCATTGGCTTTTTCTATGATTTTGACCTGGTGACCTAGTTTTTGACCCAGTTTTAAACGTAGCTTTGAGATCATTCAGACAAACATTCTGACAAATTTCATGATGATTCACAAGGTAAGTCTGGACAAATGATAGACAATGGGCAATCACAATAGCTCACCTCCAAGCACTTTGTGCTCCCTACATTTCCCTGTAACATTTCTTTTGGATGCAGTCTCCCTAAACCCACTGACAAGAATTTGATTATACTCAAACCAACAAGTGTGGGGCTAAATAGGATTCACTTCGTCTTGTCACACAAATACTTGCCAATTTTAGGTATGTGTGAGTTATTGTAACCAAACTTGGTACATAGGGGTCACTGATTTAATGTCCCCTTCCTAACCCCTAAACCACTGAAAGGATTTGAACCTAGTTCAATGTCAATCTTGTCAAAGACACATGCAGAGCCAATCTTTCAATGATGAGTTTCTATGTCAGAATACTATAATTAATTAAATTCCTAGCAACAAATATGTACAGTATAAAAATCAGTAAAATCAACAAGACAATCTACAGCATATTCTTTCTTTTATATATATTTTTACTTGTCCAATACTGTTTATAAAATATTTGTATCTGACTTCTGAAACACAGAAAATAGTAACAGGAAAGACAACCGAGTATACATAAGAAAACACTGCACTGTAAGTATAGACATGTTATTTCTTATCTTCAATGCCATCTTTCAAATTCACATACATGACTTTTCAATCAGTCTTATTTACTATTGCACAATATCATTGCACTCCGTTGTATGAATACACAAATAATATTTGTCCACTTATGATATAGACATTACAGCACTAATGACACACCTTGGACAGGCTAGTGGAAGGCAACCTTTTCTTCCATAATATTCTCTTATCACAGATAAAGTTTCTGGTAGTTTCATACTACCAACACTTGTGTCCTTGTTCATTCTATCAACTTCTTTCATAAAAGCTAATTTTGTGTAGTAATGTCCACATGTGAAGAAAACAGCTGGAGTGATCTGACCTTGGTCAGGGTTACTCAGATGCTCTTCTAGACGATCAAGCTCACTATGGGTGACATAGATGTATTTCCTGCCATCTTGACCTTTCTGTAGGTTTTGCATTATATCCTGCCATAGCTGATCGTAAGGAAGTTTATCACCTTCAAGCATTGTCACTGGTACAGAGCTGAAGTTGCTTCCCCCTAACTGCTTTAAGGCCGCAGCTGCACTTGATTCATTCCAGACATCCGTCTGCAGTTTGTTCAATACAGATGATGACAGTTTCAAGCAGAACTTTGTTGTAAAAGAAGAAAGGAAAGCTGCTGTTGGTTCATTCAGTGAGGGTTTCTCAACATCTGTCTTCTCATCTGCTGCTTCAGGTGATTTCCTGAAATAAGTAACATCATGGATTTAGCCATCAGACACAAATACTTTAATCCCTAAAAGCTACCTTTTAAAGAAATATACTTTTTACAAGACGGACTTGCACATCTTTCCATTTATTTGTTCAATGACTGAATAGCAAACAGTGCATATGATGAGCAGATGTGTAGTCAATGCCACCAGCACAGCAACAACTAGTAGCCGTCTGCTTTTCTTGTTGTATCCCTTTGTTGGCTGCTAAGCAAAGGTTAAACTGTAATTTATTATAAACTGTTGAAAGTCCTCTGTTATTATGATACAGTACAATTTTCATGCTATTTCATGCATGGAATTTGGTAGATGTACTAACTGCAACTGTAGATGTTACTTCTAGGATAGTGACAGACTAAAAAGTTAAAATCCTTGTTCATACCTAAAAAAGATGGCTGCCAAAAGAAGAGATAACCCATCTAGGACTGAATCCAGAAAGTCCTCCAGTACAGGGACTAGACATTTCCTAAGCTCCCAGTGATAAAACACCTGCAAATGAACGAAAGAAATGGTAACAATTGGCAAATGGAAGTATCTTCCCCAAGGCATCAGGAGATGGACCTTTATAATTACCCAAAAACGGAAGTGGCAATACTTTTATCAAACTAGGATTTTCTAGCACAGTAATACTATCACATCTGGTAATGCAAATGGAACAAATTAGTTTTTCTCAAAACAGTAACCACACTGATGCATTGTGGAAGTGTAAAAACAAGTAACTTTCTTCCAGATTTGTAAAAAAAAATCAAACATTTTCTAAGTATACAGAGAAGGTAAAAACAATGGCAGGTGCATTTTACCATATGTAAATGTATCATTTGTTGGCATTTAAAATTTCAATTTCTTAGCAACCTGGTTTTGTGGATACCATTTTTCCTATGAAACTATTAAGGTAAAACAGTTTCTGTTAGGCTCTTAAATTTGCAGATCGTGAAATCCATGAAATAAGTGTCCTACAAAATTTTGTGATTACACAGTAACTCGGGTAATTGTTCTGTTGCATCTTGATGCCAAGAAAAGTTGTTCATCATTTAGAGCAACTAACAGCCAATAACCATCTGTAACAATTACTGATAGTGCAGTTTACCAAATCATTGCCCCTTAATCTGGAAAGAATGTCTCCAAATTCTGGAAAATAATGTTTGGAGTCATGGGCAGAGTTCAAAGCCTAGATCACCAAGCAATAAAAGATTTCTGATACTTAAAAGTCCTTGACCTTGACTCATGGGCCTAAATTTTGAAATGTACAGTAAGTAAATACCTGATGCAGGAAAGTTTTATTGTCTTCCTCTACTGATGGTGACTGGGTCTTGTTCATCAAACTAGTAAAAGAAATAATTTGTGTTAAAAAATAGTGCCTGTATTATATTTTTTTTCCAGTGCTATGGCAGTCTAAAGCAGGTTGTCCCCTATCCAATGCCAAGAGCTTAAATGGTATAATACATCTATGGTAATAGATACTCTAAAAGATGAAGTAAGCTCCATGTCAGTAGAATACTGACACTGATTCAGACGTTCAAAGGTTTTCAACTTTAGTAACCTTCATAGCCAAACAAGGGGTCATCTAGAAGAACCTTGCAGTTTGATCTAAAAATACTGGAGACCAACTTCACCTAAATCATTTGAAGGTTTTTCTTTTCCTTATTCTGGTGCCTATATTGTTCAACAGGAGGCAACCATAATAATAATGTACTGACAATGTATTAAGCACATGTGTATAGTTAACAAGTGTCAGGATGTGACAGACATACATGTATTTACATCAGAATTCATCAAGAACTTGGAAGATACTAGAACTTGATAGAGACATTGAACAAGGACAGCAGGTGACCCTAGTGTTTTTATGCTAATAAAACAAGGCAGTCAGCATCTTAGTAGTAACAGTGATTCGGACTTGTTGTCTCTCATTGCAAACAGCTTTGGTTTGACATTATATGCTATGATCTGTATCAATTCTGAAGTATTTACTTTGTACTACCTAAAGTAATCTAGTTAATTCTAAGATTAACTAAACCACTAATGACAGCTAGCAAGGAGTGTATGTTATACACAAGTGAGTTAAAAGAGGCCAGAAACTGGTATAACAATTCCACTGCTCATCAATACCTACTTGTAGTAGTGTTTGATGACTTTTAAACTATTGCTGGTAAATTTGCCATTCTCAGCGTTATCACAGCTATCTCTCAAAACCATTAAATGGTACGCCATTGCCTGAAACAAGATGACACATTGTCAGTCAGCATGACAGACAAAGCTATAATGAACACTGCAGTACTTCTCTATTGCAAAACATTTTAATATTCTTCCTGCTATATTTGAAGCTGTCTGAATGTTACCATAATTCAAATTTAAGAGTTTCTGGTTTATTTCATTTATCTCTAAAATCAGTCTTTCAGCTGAAAGAAGTAACATTCAGCCTGAAAGTCAGTTAAAGAAGTATATAGAAATTACTTTGTCAATTTCTAAATTCTTAAGTTAACCAGTAACTGTTGCAAGTTAAGAAATTAGACAATCAAGCTTTGGAAAATACCAGTATATGGATAAATGGCTTAATACATGTATAAATTAAGAATATCCCTAAGTCTAGAATATAACAAGAGATGCTGGTTTACAAATACATACACAATCTTTAACTGATCTATCTTACCTGTGTATAATTTTGCAGGTATATATTAATACTAGCGGCCACACACCAATCCTTCATGTCCACAGCATTTCTCAACAGCTGGTTACAGTCACATAAGTTTGGGACGCACTGAAGTAAACACACAACCATGTGTTCCAGTATGTACAAATGAAATCAAAATAAGAATAAATTGAATTTTATTCGCTTTTAATGTCAGGTGAACATAACTGGTATGAAAATATCACAAACAAACAAAAAATAAGGTAATTTTTCATGAAGGTATCAATACCTGGTATATGTTAGTCCCTACAAACAAATTATATTTTGAATGCCTTTTTTTAGGCCAAACCTGATTACATTTTCAATATTGGTAAATAGAACACATTGAGGATACCTAATGATAGGTACTTACAAGTACAAAATAAATGTGTTTCTGTAAACAGATCAGCTCTATTCTCATTTTACTTTGCAATCCTGACATAGGTCATTATTCTGTTTTAGAAAGTCTAGTTTTCACAGACATATTTAACTGCTTCATAGAGCTCACTCATATCTATTCATTGTTGTTGGTAAGACTGCATCACACTATTTTCCATTATGAAGAAAATGATATATACAAACTTTAGAAGCAGCCCACAATAGAATGTTTGGTACACCAATATATTGACATTGATGCACCAGCTGAAAGTTATTGCAAAGTTTGAAAGGATCTTTGTTATTTTCTCTATCAATTTTGTTACTAAATAAGGTATGCAATAAATGGCATTAACTGGAGCAATTTGGGCAAGATGTTGCAATAGGTTTATCAGATTTCATACATTACCCAACAGTCTCTAGACTTTTACTGGAATTTTAGTTCCAGTTTAAAAATCAAAATTCATATCCTAATTGTTAAAAGACAATTCAGATGGAAATTAAACTTTGGAAACTGTGTCAGTTATTATGACACAAAACTTACTCAGAAGGCATTTCTAAGTAATTCAGGCAACTTGTATGTAACTATTAATACATAGATGAAAATAATGTTTACCTGTAAAATAACTGGTACTGTCATTCTACTGTAAGGCCTGTCACTAACTTCAGCTAGATTTGGAATGTTTATCTCTGTACCATCTTCATCTGGCAACTGGCAGAGAAAATAAACAGTGCTTTGTTTAAACACTAAAAATAATATTTTAATACAGTCACAAATGGTAAAGTACATGTAGGAAATATTTCTTTAAAACCCTAAAATATTAACCCAGCAATCCTAATGCTTGAAAATAATTTTTGCAGAAATGTTAAGAATAAAGACAGTACTTACTGATGAGAGGCTCTCCAGGGATTCTGAAATACTGAACGTATCTGCCAGTGAACTATTGTGCCATGATGATGCAGGGGATGTGGGGGAACCAGGCTGTAGATTTAACTGGACTGGTACCAGGACCTCTGTCAGGTTCTGACCTACATTCTTAGAACCAGCTGTCTTGATGACCTTGTTTGACTGTCTGGTGTCCGACGCTTGCAATCCTAACTAAAAGATCAACAATTTCAAACAATTATAATACCATTCTGTAACTGTAATTTTTTTTTAAAATAAAAGGTATTATTAGAGCTATCATCAAATTAACTTGAAAATCATGATATCTGAGCTTTGTAATCCTGCATTATTTAATCAGAAACAGAAAAAGAGCCTTTAAACACCAAGTTACTTCATGGTATGTTGTTCCTGATGTACCTTTTAAATATTATTTTCATTACATTTGAAATAGAATGAATGAACTGCTCTCCCAAAACGTGACATACAATACATATAGAACTTCTTTGACACAGGATTAAGTATTTTTAGTCAATTCATCAAAGTGCTAACTTTGTTCTACTAAAGGTTCAAACCACTGAAGGCTGTAATTGTAGATCAGAGCTCTGAGTGTATGGGGTTTGCTTCCCTCACATCTCATGCAAAAATGTTAACCCTTCGACTGGGTTTTGTGGCGAAATTTGTAATTGAAAAATGACCTTGTAAGTTGTTCAGCTTCAGTTGTGCCTCAGATTTTAGTTTTCAGTCTGAAGTACAGTATCAGACTGGACTTTGGACACCTGTGTACATTTTTATGGTGCTACACCCAATGTGCTGTTTTTTTTTCTTCTATGCTCTGTGAAAGGTGAAAAGCAACTTTCAACATCAAATAGGTTTAAAACATGTTAATAAAATATTTCTCTGACATTCAGTATTACTCACTTGTCCAAATTCATTTCTGCCCCATACCCACAGCTGGCTGTCTATATCCATAGCAACATTGAACTCTCCACCAGATGTCAGGTAGACGATGTTATGGTCATTGATTGTTGTAACCATCTGTGGTATACGCTGAAATCAAGCCATATGATAAGTTACATGTACGTATCTTGATTGATCAACATTTTGCAGTGACTCAGTTCTGCTTGTCTACTGCTTAGATGTATCAAAAACTGCGCATTTGTTTTTGAAAAGCTGGTAACACATGTTGCATGCAGTATGCATGTATGTTGGTGTTGCAATTATTTATGAATACTGTATAATACACTGAGAATGCAGTAAACTTACCCCATCTTGTCTTGTCCCGTTGCCAAGCTGACCATCAAGGTTCCTTCCCCAGGTGTACACATCACCATCCCTGGTTACAATACAGCTATGGAAACTGCCACATACCACCTAGATATTGACATACCATCAAAGCATTATTTATAAATACAGTAAATAAAGTGTGGGTTGTATATGAATGGCCTACTTTATATTTCAATCGGATTTGAACTGGACTACTTTTGCATTAAAATATTTTGTGGACCAATTAATGTTTAAAAGGCATAAATATCTATGCACTTCACGAGTGAGCCTGTCCATGAATTTAAGATCCAAACAAAAAGTTGTCAAACTTCATCATTTTCAGTAAGAAATATGAAAACCACTCATTCAAGAACCAACAAAGTTGCACTTTCTTAAAAATCTATGAAATTTTGTGTCCACAACTTTACATGCATTCACTGTAATAAGTTGTGGTTCAAATTTTAAATAAGAAGTACAAGCAATGGTATTTTAGACACGTGTATTCTTAACATGTTTCTCAGGTACAAAGGAATATTACTCATATAGTTTTTAACATGAAAAGTTTTTGAGGTGTTTGTAGTTCTGAAAAACTTTCTTGTAAAATAAGTTTAGTACCTGTTTGATTCTACCATTCACAAAAGTAGTCTCTACTATTCTTGGTCTCAAATGGCTCTCTACTTGTTCGAAGTTACTCTGTCCAGCCTGACGTGCCCGCCGTTGACTATGAACAAAATGCCTGAGACCGTGTGGATGACTGCCCCATTGATACACACGGTTATGGTTATCTACCGCAACCTGAGGATCGATTAAGACAAAGGTCATGATTACTATTAGTAAGAAATAGAGAAGTGTATCCTTGGCAACAGTTATCAAAACAAAGTTTATTAAAAGCTAACCATGTATGAAAGAGTGCTAAATTTGAGTTTGGAAAAAAAAGATACAGTGAACTCGTATATAAAGAACTAATTGGGACCATTTAAATGGGTTCTGTATATTCGGAGTTTGTTATATCCAGAAGAAAGAAAAAAATCTTGGACAGAGAAAATGTGTTCCTTATATCTCAAATTTCGCTATATCCGGAGTCATTATATACAGAGTTTACTGTATCCATAATACTGTTGTCACATTTTAAAAACATTTCTTGTGTTAACAAAATTAACAGTTTCCATGACTGAGATTTGACTGATGAATAGAGTTAATACAGCATATATACAGATACATGGCAAATGTAAAATAATATTGATATAAATGCAAATTAACTCACTGAGTGAAAAAACTTTGTTGCCATGGTGATAATCTTTTCGGGTAATGTGTTGACTTTGACTGGTGAAGAATGTTTTGTGCTGGTCCCTAAACCAAGCTGACCAAAGAAGCCACATCCAAAAGCAAACAGCTCACCCTACAATAATTTCAAACAAGTGGTAAATATTATCACGATAAGACAAGACAAGAAAATTTTATTGCATCCACATAGGCTAAAAATCCATTATGACATAAAAAATACATAATACAAGACATGCAGCAAACAGTGGTCGACATGATACTACAAACACAATTTAAATGAAAAACTGTTATGAGGAAGATCAGAGGTCATGAGAGCAAGGGATAACCATTACTATCCAATCTATAGAAGTCCAAGCAGTTTTAGTCAGGCCTCATCACAACCTTTCCTGGTGCTCTATGAGATTCTGAGCATATTGATAATTTATTTACTTCCTTTTTAGCTCACCTGGCACAAAGTGCCAGAGTGAGCTATTAGGATCGCATTCCGTCCTGCGTCCGCCTGTCCATCATTTCCTTCAAACAACATCACCTCTGAAACCACTGGGTCAATGTTGATGAAACTTTGCAGGGATGTACCTTGCATAAAGCTCTCTCAAAGTTGTTCAAAGAATTCCATTCCATGCAGAACTCTGGTTGCTATGGCAACAAAAAGGAAAAACTTTAAAACTCTTCTTCTCTGAAACCACAAGGCCTAGATATTTGGCATGTAGCATTGTCTAGTAGACCTCTACCAAGTTTGTTCGAATTATGACCCCCGTGTCAAAATTGACCCCAAGCGGGTGGTCACTTAGTTTTGCATAGGCTTACATAGGAAAAACTTTAAAAATCTTCTCTGAAACCACAAGGCCTAGAGCTCAGATATTTGGCATGTAGCATTTGCTAGTGTTGTTCAAATTATGACCCCAAGATCAAAATTGACACCGCACGGGGGTCACTTAGTTTTGCATAGCCTTATATAGGAAAAACTTTAAAAACGTTCTTCTCTGAAACCACCAAACCTAGAGCTTAGATAATTGGCATGTAGCATTGGCTAGTGGACCGCTACCAAGATTGTTCAAATCATTACCCCCAGGTCAAAGTGACCCGCACGGGGGGTCACTTAGTTTTACATAGGCTTATTTAGGAAAAACTTTAAAAACGTTCTTCTCTGAAACCACAAGGCCTAGAGCTTAGATATTTGGCATGTAGCATTGGCTAGTGGACCTCTACCAAGATTGTTCAAATTATGACCCCCGGGTCAATAATTGACCTTGCCCGGGATGTCGCTTAGTTTGACATAGGCTTATATAGGAAAAACTTTAAAAACGTTCTTCTCTGAAACCACAAGGCCTAGAGCTTGAATATTTAGCATGTAGCATTGCCTAGTCAACCTCTTCAAAGTGTGTTCAAATTATGCCCCTGGGGTCAAAATTGGCCTTTCCCTGGGGGGTCATTTGTTTTACAAAGATGTATATAGGAAAACCTATTTGGTATATAACATTGTCTAGTGATCTTCCACCAGAAAAGTGGACTTGTACCAAGGTGAGCGATATTGGGCCATCTTGGCCCTCTTGTTTTTGTTTTGTTTAGGTCCCGGCCAACCATAGGATTTCTTCTCAGGTGAGATACAAGGGAATCCAGGTACCAGACCATAGCTCTTCATGAATAGACCTCTTGGCTCTTTGACTTACCAGATGTATAGCACCTATACATCTGAGACCACCTCTTGGTTTCTAAACCAGTTCATCTCTAGATGGGTGGGAAACACTGAAAAGCGTTTATGAAATTTCTAGTGCTCTTGCTAGGATTCGAACCGTGCCACCCTTACTTTCTTCTATTAAGATGATATACATGTACAATGACTGCAAATGTCAAGACGTTGGCTAAAGCACAGCAGGATGTACTGTCCACTACTAAATGCTGAAATAAAAGAAACTCACACCTATGTACCTTAAGTGTTAAAGCCAGTGTATGACAGTAACCAGCTGCTACCTTGAAAACTGACTGGTTGCTGAAACTTGTGATAAGCTTGGGAGCTAGTTGCTCCTCAACGTCACCATGACCCAACTGCCCATGTATACCCCAGCCCCAACTGTACACTCTGAAATACACATGTAAAATATGATTCAAGAATAAGGTATATATGACTGTTTGAAATACATTAAGTGGAATGAATTTTTTGTCTTCTGCTATTTGGAAGAAAACGAAAGATTGACAAACATATCACTTAGTTAATTATTTCTTTATTACTAGGACATCTTTTCATTATGGAAAAGTAGAAGATTATAATTATAACACATACTGCCCATCATCAGAGAGAGCCACACTGTGGTACTGTCCACAATCAACAGCTATAGCCATCACCTTGGACATCTCTTCTATAAGCATGGGACGCGTGTACAAGTGTCTTGTGCCCAGTCCAACCTGACCATACTTAGATGA
Source organism: Saxidomus purpurata (assembly GCA_022818135.1). Classification (NCBI taxonomy): domain Eukaryota; kingdom Metazoa; phylum Mollusca; class Bivalvia; order Venerida; family Veneridae; genus Saxidomus; species Saxidomus purpurata. The sequence goes on from JAFMSR010000001.1 coordinate 52,928,592, forward strand.
ACCCCAGCCATACAACTGCAACAAATTATGTAATTATTATCTGGGCCCAAATTTTTTGCTTTCTTCATTTTATATTAAAATGCTATATGGATATAACATACTCTGGATATACCGGTAAGGAACAAATTGTCCCAAGGAGTTCATTATACATTGTATATGGAGTTTACTGTAATGAGGAGCAGAAATTGCAGATACTGTACATGTATAAACAGTGGCTGAAAAGCCTGTATAATAATTTCAGTCTTTCATGAAAAGTTTACAATTGCTTAAAATGCTCCTCTTCCACAACATCTAGCTTAGAATATCATACCAGTCCTGTAAAAAAAACATGCAAAGTAGCCATTTGCAGAAAACACTTCCAAGATGTACATGCCACGTAAAATTTACTAACACAGACAAACCATTAAATATTTCTGTCCTGCTAAGAATACTTAAGTACAACATCAGTTATAAACATTGGGTATACCAATGCTGCAGATACACCTTTCCAAATGTCAGGCTTCTGAAATGTAGAGATTTAGTAACCAGTGGTATAGCTATGCATTCAGTATATTCTGTCTTACCCCTTGGTTAGTGAGAGATATCGTATGTTGCATTCCACAGGCTACTGCGGTCACTTTAATCTGCAGGGTTTGAAAATTTCCAACTTTACATGGTGCACATGACGCTGGGTTCCCTTTCTGTTCTCCATGTCCCAATCTGTCACAAGTAAAAATGTGCCATCAAATATAAATAGAGATGCCTGATGTAGGTAAATATGAGCATTGTATTTTATTGAGTCAAGTTACTAGCTAGGATGTACATTCTGTAAAACAGCAGTCTGATCACAATTAAGAAAGATTTTACTGCTATCATTTGAAAACTATCCCAAACCAAACATGTCTGCTTTTAACCACAGAACAACTTTTTGTTGTTAAAACAGCCAACATGGTAGCTGAAAGCCAGAGTAGTAAAGATGTCTGAGTTGAACATGTGTAATTACATGTACTGTGAGGTCTTACCTGCCATTGTTGGATTTGCCCCAGGTAAACAAGTCACCATTTTTCAGGGCGACAGCAGCATGTGTCTGACCACAGCCTATAGGATTAGGTCTACAAGATATCTTCTGTCTACCCATCTGAGAACTTTCCATCTAGATAAAACATACATTTGTATCTTAGAAATAAATTCAAATAATACATCAGAATAATAACTTATTTTATGCTTTTTGGTGGTTTATTGAAATATAATACTGTGGATTATATCCCAATAAACTCACTTTTCACTCAGTGAAATTATCAAAATCTTTTACCTTGAATAACATCAAAAAGTATACGAAGGGTAACGAGTGTAGGAAATCATAGACATGCAGTTATGTTGCTAAAATGACATCATGTGTGCTATGCTTCTGATAATGTTTACTGCAGATTTCGAAATTTTATTGAAACAAACTTAACAAAACTAGAGTTTAAACCATAAAGTAAACAGAAAAATTGTTGAAACTGATGTAATATCACATTAATTTCACTTGTGAACACCAGAAGTAGTTATTTTCGCTCATGACTGCCCCATTCATGAAAATATCCCTTTTGGTGCCCATTCAGTGAAATTATAACTTGATATCAGACAGAAACCAACAATTATCTCCTGTGTAATAGTACGTAGATTAAATGATAAGTAGATAATCCCCAAACACTTAGTAGCACAGCACCGTTCAATAATCAGGCCCACACAGAGAAGAATGAATATTTTAACTGTACGAAAACATGGCATAAGAGAGACACACTGCAGCTACACTATGGTCTACACAATGGCAATGCATTTGCCATGTGCAACATGTAAAGAAAATCACAAACAATAACTGCAAGTAACTCACAATGCACTGAAGAAACACATACAGTAAACTCTGTATATATATCGACTCCGGATATAATGTAACTGCAGATATAACAAACAGTTTTTTTTGGCCCGATTTTTTCCCTTCTTTGTTTAATGTAAAAATATACGGTTATATCGTACTCCGGTTATAAGGAAACTTGGGATACAAGGAACAATATTTTCTGGCCCAACAATGAAAAATGTACAGTAAAGTAATCGTATATATCAAACTGCAAATATGTTCTGAAGAGTTAAAAAAATCTTTTGATTTTTCATTTTCTTTTGCCGTCTGCATTGTATTTATCATAGCGCACTTGTAGCTATTATTCATAAGGGTAAATCATTGCACATGTGTAACCTTTAGGAAAACTAGTGTAATGAGAATACAAACATAATTGCTAAGTACTATATTCAAGCAATAATAGTTAATAAAAGCCTGACGGGATGAAATCCCATACTGGGAAAAATACCTTGTTAATTATTTCAAGTTACAAGTGAGCAAAAATCAGCTTTCTTCAATTGTATTTGTTTAAGTATTGCCAATTAAAACATGAACCGTCTTCTTTATGTTTTATTAATCATATAGAAAAGGATAACAGTTATAGATCTTTATAACTCTTCAAAAGGAGGTAGGAAATTCAAAAGCAGCCATAAGTTGATGGTTCAGACTTTATTCCATTTGACTATAAAAATACTTGTCAGTCTATATTTTAGTTCGATCTATATACATCGTATATATGGAACTTGTTCGATATACGGATATAAGGAACTCCGCATATAAAGAACAAATTTGGGAGTTTGTTATAAGCGGAGTTTACTGTACAAGAGTAATAGGTTGAATCCAAAGTGCTTTGGAACACAAACAAGAGCTGTCAGTAGACAGCGCGCTCGACTATTCTCAGTGATTGACAATATAAAATAATATCCATCCTGGAACTTTAACGTAAATTCTAAGTCAAAAAAGGGGCATAATTCTGTCAAAAGGCTTGATAAAGTTATCTCCTCCTGTGTACAGGTTGGGGGCATGATGGTGAACAAGTGTGCAAAGTTTCAAAGCCAGATGACAATTGAATTGGAAAATATTTGAGTTGGTACGCAAACTTTAACGTAAATTCTAAGTCGAAAAAGGGGCATAATTTTGTCAAAATGCTTGATACAGTGACCTCCTCCTGTGTACAGGTTGGGGGCATGATGGTGAACAAGGGTGCAAGTTTCAAAGCCAGATGTCAATGGACTTTGAAAATATTCGAAGGTGGTAGCAAACTTTAACGTAAATTCTAAGTCAAAAAAGGGGCATAATTTTGTCAAAATGCTTAATAGAGTTATCTCCTCCTGTGTACAGGTTGGGGGCATGATGGTGAACAAGCGTGCAAAGTTTCAAAGCCAGATGTCAATGGACTTTGAAAATATTTTATTGGTCGTACGCAAACTTTAACGTAAACTCTAAGTAGAAAAAGGGGCATAATTTTGTCAAAATGCTTGATAGAGTTACCTCCTCCTGTGTACAGGTTGGGGGCATGATGGTGAACAAGTATGCAAAGTTTCAAAGCCATATGTCAATGGACTTTGAAAATATTTGAGGTGGTACGCAAACTTTAACATAAGTGGTTACGCCGACGCCGACGCTCGGGTGACTAGGATAGCTCTCCTTATTCTTCGAATAGTCGAGATAAAAATAGGTAACTTTGAAAGTTTGAATCAGTTTGCCAATATCATCATTCCCAAGGTCATAAACTCCAGTTTCAGCTAACAGTATTTGAACTATTCATAAATAAACCAAAGGTTTGTTCCCTACTCCAGCCAAGAAAAGGCAAAATGTGAATTGTGCTGATCTTGATTTTGACACGAAAAGATTTTTCTCAACAAATTTATAAACATAAATGAACCTTAATAGTTTACTTGGAAAGAAAACAGAAATCCCTCTACAACCAACTAGCCATATTGTTAAGAACTCTTGCTGGGATTCAAACCTTTGACCTCCCCCTACAAAGGGAGATGCTTAAACCACTAGAACCAGGAAAATTGTGATAAGCTTGACTGCAGCAATTCTACTTTCATAAAACTATGAATAGTATTCCCATACTCACAATGTTCTTCAACATATCTATGACATTTTCGAACAGGAAGTCAGTATTGATTGGTTCTCCATCCAGTGTTCTACGGTTGTTTAAATGCAGTACTACCATCAGGAAACAGTGAATAAGTCTAGTAGCATCCAAACTCTTCAAATCCTAAAATGCAAAATTGCATTAAGCAAAAAACAATGATAGCCGATATCGCTCATCAGAGAGTACATCTGCAATACATGATGGGATATGCTAATTCCTGGAAATAAAAGTAATACTTATCTCTGGCAACCATTTCTGGCAGCAGAGCAGAACCGCTGAGTAATTTCGTTAAAGGACCATCAAAGAAACAATCCTGTGAAGTTTGGATGAAGTTGGCCTAGTGATAACAGGATAAGATGTCATTAAAGGTTTTTTTTTTATTTTTAGATTCTTGGTGCTATTTTGTGCAGTGGACCATAACAGTTTGAGCAATTTTGGTAAATGGACCATTAAAATGCACAGTCCTGTGAAGTTTGGCTCGAACTTGCCCAGTTGTAAAGGAGATGTTGTTAGAAGCAATTGTTGACGATGGGCAATGCATGACGCACAATTATAGATGATTGACACAGAGTGGTCACAAAAGTATTGAATCATATTTTCAATGTTTTTTTGTAAATCGTACAGCAATTTCTTATTAGGCACCTTTCTAACACTAGTAGCACCATCTCCAAATTCCCCTGAACCTGTCAATGAAGTTAGTGAGCTGGTCCTTCTTCTAGAATGAAGCTTACGTTGCACAAAACCCCTTATAACAGGCTTCGAAGGATCCAACACTTCCACTAGCTGTAATAAGGCACTAAGGTCAAGGTCACCAAGGCTGTCTAGCAACAAGTCTGGGTGCTGTGCAACCAGTTGTGGGCGTTCACAGAATATCTTCACAAGTCTATTATGATCTAAAAGATGCAGGAAAGCACCTGTAAAAAACAAGAAAGCATGTTTAAGTATTGGAAGACAGTTTCATTGAATTTATAGAAATACTTGCCAGGTTAGGGTCACATTTTTTTTATATTATAGGAGTCCATTTTAAGCTGATACGGTAAACTTTGCCAAACATTATACTTTCAGCAATAAACAACAGTCATAGCAGAATGCTTCCTATATAAATCACTTCCAACAACACAAATGCTAGACAAAATGATATTACAATTGTAGAGAGCAAACATCATTCCTTTGACAAACTGAGAGGAGAAATATATTATACCAGAAGAGACTTGTGCAAGATGTCCACCGTATCCTCTGTTGATAAGTAAGTCTAGTGACGTCTCTGAGAGCCTGTACTGTTCCTGTCTTGACAACTCCTCTAGGGCTTCTATGACTAGACCTCTAGCCTACAGGTAATATCAAAAGCGGTACAGACTGACAGTGTAATATAGAACAATAACACAACAAAAAGTGAAGAAATTTGTCGTGAAACCATATCAAGAAGTATCTTCAGAGACTACTGGCAAAATATCTACAGATACACAAGATGAAATAAACTTATACATGTATTGAAGATGCTCATTCACAGTTGAGGAAAAAAAACAACAGAAAAAAACCTATTTCTTCATCACAACGTACACAGATCTCAAATATCATGTTGAAGCCTAAATACATACCGGTATAATTTTAAGAAAATCTAAAAAAAAGTACTAATTTCTACTTTAAACACATTGAAATTGGACAAAATTCAAAGCATTTGCAATGGTTTATGCCATTTTGTATTTTCATGTAACACCTATCTTTCTATACACCATTTATCAATTAGTCAGTCCACATACATGTCTCCTGGTAATTTATCGACATTTAAAACGTTTTTAAAGAGACTCAATTTTTCAGCTAAATCTATGGGCGAGCAGCTTTGAATAAAGTAATAAATTAACTAGAGCTATCACTGGAAGTGATAAATACCCCTGCTTATGCGCTGGTCACTATGGCACTATGGTACTCTTATTTTATTTATTGCAGCGCCATAATCATGTTCACTGGACTGGAACGATTTCCTGTTTTTTTGAATGGTGAATGCTAAAGAGCAAGTTTAGTGACATCCCATCCACTGGTTCATGAGGAAAAGCAGTTTAAAGGATTTTCCGTCTTTAGTAAAAGTGGCCCATGGGTGCAATGGATTGTCAACAGAACCATTTCCTGCTATTTGAAAGGAGACAATGCAAGGATGCTACAGAGCAAGTGTGTTGACATTCAATCCATTGGTTCAGGAGAAGAAGATATTTAAAAGTTTTTTTCTATTTTAAGGATCCTGTGTGCACTGGACCAGAATCATTTCCTGTTTTTTGAAAGAGGGACAATGCAAGGAAGCTACAGAGCAAGTCTCAGGTGACGTTCCATCCATTGGCTCATGAGAAGGTGTAACTTTTTGTAACTGTGGCCCTTGTGTGCACAGGACCAAAACCATTTCCTATTTTTTGAAAGGGGTCAATGCAAGGATCCTACAGAGCAAGTCTGGTGATATTCCATCCATTGGTTCATGAGATGTTAAATGGTTTTTCAATTTTTAGTAATGGCGACCCCTGTATGCTCTGGAGCAAAACCATTTCCTGTTTTTTGAAGGAGATACAATGCAAGGATGCTACAGAGCAAGTCTGGTGACATTCCATCCATTGGCTCATGAAAAGAAGCTGTTATAAGGTTTTTCAATTTTTAGTAATGGCAGCCACTGTGTGCGCTGGACCAACACCATTTCCCAAAACCATTTTTTTTGAAAGGGGTCAATGCTAGGATGCTACAATGCAAGTTTAGTAAAAATCTGACATATAGTTTCTGAGTAATAATTGACTTTGTGTAAGATGGGACTGGACAGATAGATGAGACATGATTCCTATAATATAATAAGCCCCAAATTAACTACTTCAAGCAGGGGTGTAGTTACAAGGCAGAAGCCAGGATTCAAACCTGTACTATATGGCAACATCACTAAGCAATGCAATTAAGAACACAAGTTGAAGTTACACCACTCAACCATCAATATGTATAATGTATCACAGTTTTGTATAACCTGTAAAGAGGTTTTTATGTTTCCTTTTTTCAAGGCCAAATCATTGACAAAATGGATAATGACTAACCATAGCAAAGTCTAGGAGAACCGACTGTAGCCCTGCTTCTGTTAACAGCTTCAGACTTGTCTTATGAATATCCTCATAGTCCGAAAACTCCAGCACAAACTGCCTGAATATACAAAAAAAACATTACTGTCAATTATTTTGACATCCAATTTTGGAAGAGGTATAATACAGCACTTATACTTATTTGCCATTGAGCTAGCTGCCCCTTTGGGACCCCCCCCCCCCCCCCCCCCCCCTTTATGGCGCATAATTTGAAAATATTTAGCCTTTTTATTATATACACCTTTTTTTCCTTTTTCATGGTTACATTAGGCACCCAACATAAATAGCCCACGAGTGTAGAAGTGATAGCACCGTTAGAACGTCCAACATACTCCAAGATTCGAGGACAAATTCTAGCAAGGAGGGGATGTATGTATTAGAGGTACAATACGGCCCTTGGACTTTCTTGCCATTGAGCTAGCTTTTATGGCGACATGGTAGAGTGTCCGCTTAACAAACTGGAGGGCCAGAGTTTTCATGGTTACGAAATTGTTTCAGATCTAGCGATCTACACTTCAATCAAATGCCCTATTCAGTTTTTACTGCAATATAGAAATACAAGTAAAAAGATTTAATCTTATGAAACTCAAAGTTTGGGATATAGGGCTAAAACTGTGCTAACCAGAAAAGGCCTGTAAAAAGGGAGGCGATAAAGGAGAACAAGAATAGGAGAATGGTTATTGACTATACTTGTATCAGCTGATATTTCTGAGTGCTTATGATGCTTTTTATTTATTATCCAACTTCAGCTGACATCTTCATTTATAGCTTGATAAGAAATATCAAAATGTGTGAAAACAAAAAATTGTCAACTAAAATCTGACTCATACACTACTCAAAAATGATATTAACTTTAGTTTACATTTATTCAGCATACACTCAGCACCTGATTTTGGTATATTAACACTGCATTCAATGTATTAGTGCATGCATCACATAATTACATTTTGTATATATGTATAGCATATCATCATCCACAATTTTCTGCATAAAATTTACAGCTGAAAACATTTTAACATAGATTGAAACGATATAATTCTGTTTATCATTAGTAAGCTGTCTTAAAACTGAAAGTTAATGTGGCTGTTACAATGAGTTCACCTACTCCCGTACTTATCCTGTAGAAAGATGCTAGAACGGACATGATAATTACTTCAATAACCCTCACAGTGACAACATATATCAATAAACATACAAACAGCATTATACATGTAATAACAGTTCAAATTGACATTAGCAAACTCATGTATAACATCTGTCACCATTGATTTGAACAAATGCTGAAACGTTAAATCAAAATGTACAAGTTTTTATTGTGATCAAACAGTGTTCCTGTATCAAACACGGAACAATGACAATTGTCGCTGATATACACATAGACAAATTGGAATGGAATTAAAGAAGATTATTCAGAAATGACAGAAAGAAGCAATGACAAGCATGTTCTAGACTTACTAGAAGAGCTTGGATATTCCAAAGCATTGGCTGAGAAGAGGGTGCAGATTTATGACAATGCTGGAAAAGGTATGAGTCAGTATGAAAGTGTGAAGTTTGGAGTAGACTATGATGTAGTGATTGCAGGGAGTAGAGGAGACGGCACTGGGATATATGTAGATTCTGACGTGGACAAAATCTTAGTGCAGAATCATGTAAGATGTTTTGAAAAGGAATATGATATAAATGAGAACATTAACAATTCAACTTTATTTCAACTAGACTCAGACAATGTTCCAGAGGGATATGCTCGGCTGAGGTTTATTTCCAAAGCAGAAAATCACTATGATAAAATCCATGCCAACATAATGGAGGTCCTGGAAGAAACAAATGGGGCATTGTATCTAAGAAATGACCACAAATTAAGCCCTGGCATTGGTCTATCTTACAAGGGTGACAACTGTGGCTGGATCGAAAAGAACCTGATACATACTGAGACAAAATCTGGCCCTTCAAAGCCATATAAAATTCAAGTTCCCTTTTTATCCAAGTACATTCTTTTAGATGATGTTCTGGCATTCCGATGTGATTGCCCTTCTGTTACTGACGACTGGTGCAGCCGTGAGCGGAACCACGACTGGCCTTCAAAAACTTTAATAGACACAGTCGAAAGTTTGGATGCTTTTGTTGTACCTGTCGGAGTAAAAGGAAGTGAAAATGAACATTTACAATGGAGAGTCTGCCTAACACTGACCGAACTTGTACTGGTGCAATCTTTCAATGACATTCAAATCAAGGTGTATGGAGCTCTGAAGATGATAGTAAAACACTACCTTACACCTATATGTGAGAATATAACCTCATACATTGTTAAAACTGTCCTGTTTTGGCAAATAGAACAAACAAGCAGTACTGAATGGAATGAAGAAAACTTTGAAGAAAGACTTGTAAATGCCTTGATGTACCTGAATACCTGCATTAGCAATGAGCAACTTCCAAATTACATGATACCAACAAGAAACATGCTACATGATAAAATATCTTCAACAGAAAAACAGAGTCTTATAGAGATAGTAGACTTCCTCATTGGAGAAAAAACATACATTTACATTAAATATATTGTGTTAAATAATCTCACTGAAGCAGAAAGTAGTGAACCAACGCAAAAAACCAAGGACCCATACACACAGGATATATATGTCCGTGAGCAAACTTATCCCAGGACACAGGAACAAAAACCGTCTTCAGAAAAAAGAAGCCTTTCTCCAAAAGAAGCAAGTCAGCTACTACAGGAACAAAGTGCTACTCTACAAGAGGAATATATACCTACATCAGCAAGTGAGGCAATTGTGCAAAGAAAGGTGAGAGAAGAGTTTGTTCTGTCCATCTTCGCTTTACCACCAGAAAAAATTGCAGATGTCCTGAAACAGATCTTTGAAGCAAAGGAGCAGAGTGAAATCATTGGTGTAATATCTCTGGATGTATTACCATATATAAGGGAGAATAATCCTTATGGATACTTCACAAATATAAGGTCCATGGAAGATGCTGAGATATATGCAAAATGTGCAGGCACTCTTCTGTCAGACAGGCAGGCCTGTATTTTACTATAGCTTCAAATTACATTTCAAAGAGAAACTTAGTAATATATAGGGCTTCACTATTGTACATGTATATATAGCGTTTTGAATATGCAGTGCAAAAGGTTTGGGAATGGATGATTTATGCTTAACCGCCAATAAGAAACTTTCAAAGAATATCATAGGCATGTATTTACAAAACCATGCCTATTTTTCATAAAATCATAAAGCTGAATCAATCCCTAGTACAGAAATGTCACAGATTCCAAGCTTTTGTTGCTATAAACATGTATGTTATATATTGATAGTCATGAACAGTTTGGCAGTGTTTACATTTTACGAAAACTTGTATGACAGCAAATATAGCCTAACTAGAACCACCATCAAGAAAACTACATGTATTTTATACAATATGTCTCCCAGATCATGTTAAGTTTGGCCACTTCTAGCTAATAGATACATTATTTTCTTGTTTCCAAGCTTGCTTTCAAATGATTTGCTTAATAAATGGGTAATGTTTTTATTCATGCTTTTCATTGTTTTTCTTTTCAGTAAGACTAAATCTTTCTTCCAGTACTGTTATGATTTGTGAAAGTGTTCATTGGTTTGTATTAATCAGCATTAGACCCCTCTATCAAAAGAAACTACCACCTAAAATTTAATTACTGTAGACAATAGAAAGGTCAAACTAACCGACTCTACAATGAATGTCATATTCTAACTTCATACGATACAATGTTCTGACAGTGTGTGCTTTCTCATATAAAAGGTCAGGTGGTAAGCAAGGTTAAAACTAGGGATGGCACCGAGTACCCAGTTAATTGGTTAATCGATCGAACGTCCGAGTACTCTGTTAGCAAATACCTTAATCTAGTGTTAAAAAAACAACAACTGAAATTTGCAAATTCACCTCATACATAAAGTCATAAATCATCACTATTTGATTCCTCCAATTAACAGTCTTAACTTGTCATTATTCTAATTCAGGATTGTTATCCAAACACTCCTGGTGATGTGCGAAAGTTCTATTGTGTAAAATTGTAGTTTTCACAGTTAGTTTAAAATAAAGTGTATGGTGGCAATTTCACTGTGTCGCCTTTGCGTTTGTTCCAGAAACTGTTTATGGGGGACTTGTAATTTGAAGTCTTAATAACTTAACAAGCTAATTATGCCGCTAGTTAAACACAAATGCGGAGAAAAGATACTTAATTATTACGACACTGCAGAAAAAATGTAACTCATTTTTTTTAAGTCAAATATATAGTAATTGGTCGTCTTTCAAAGTCTCTTTTCAAAATATCTCAGTAATCTGTACACTTGTCAGTGAAATTATAAGTCAAATTTGAAATATGCCTCTGTCATAATCATCTGCCTGGAAGTATTTCTAATGTTTCAAAACAAAGTCAAAGATAGTCCATTGATCTATTATAATTTATGCCGATCATGTGAATGATCGTTTCCCAAGTACGAAGGACTGAATACTCGAATATCAAATTTGGTACTCGTTGCCATCCCTAGTTAAAACCTATGATCTTCATGCATTGACAGGTTTTAATGATTTACCAATCAGAAATTTAATCACTTGTTACTGGAAATACTAAAGAAGAGACCCAAGATGGCCAGTACTATTCTACTGGACTGTTACATGTTTGGTTGTTCTGAGTGAAAGGCCTGATACACAACATGAAAAAAATTAAGTTTCTATACAGATCATGTAAACATTTAAATGGTAATTTCAGACAAAGGTTTATATATCAAATGAACAAAAATTGCCCCGAAGACAACATGCTCAACTATTACTAAATAAGCTTCTCTATGTATTATTTCATTAAAAGGTTACCTAAATAGGTTGGTAATCTCCTCACTTTCTGGTTCCTGTGAAAGCCTCAGCACAAGGCCATGCAGCCCTAGCTCCACAAGTTTCCTATACTCCTCCGCAGTCAAGTCACTATTGTCTTTACGCAACAACTGTTGCAGGACTGGCAATATTTCCTGTATATAACCATATTTGGCAAAACTTGATATCCTATTAACTGGACTTCCCTTTGACATATGAAATAACCTTGTGGCTTGTTTGCTTTTACCATGACACAGAAGAAAATCTGCAGCAGCTTCAAACAGGAAGTTGAGATCTAGACCAAGACTGATTCCCAGTTGCTCTACAAGTTTTGAATCTGTCTGGTTGATGCAGAGTTCTAAAAATAATCTTTCCGGTGATGCCTTCGGCCTGCATTCATAAACTGTGCAGTCAGTAATAATGATGCAACCATCCAAAACTGTATGTGTGCTTAATGGAATTTCAAGAGCAGACAACACTTTTGAAGAATCAGACCCAGTCAACTTTTGTTCATCTTGATCATTTTGAAGCTTTATTTGATCCTCTTCAAGCTTCTCATGCCAGTAGAATGGAAATGATTTCTGCAGGACACATTTCAGTTTCTCATCTGCAGGGAGTTCAAATTGCTGCAGTATAGCCTCTTTATTGAAATCCTGCAAACAGATCAATTCTCTGATGCTATGCTAAAATTTCAGAAAACCTATTAAAACAGTCTTTGAGCAGTAATGAAAATATAAGGGACATGGAAACAGGCAATAAAGGTGATCAATATACATCTGTAACCATGGTAACTCAACATGTTTAAAAGTAAGAAGCAGAAACCAAAAAGTACATTTTCTTATCTTCAAAGTCAGGGCTGACTGAATTTTAATCAGTTGTTTGATATCAGTCATTATAAATCAAAATTACTGTTGGCTTTTTTTTCTCTAGCACATTAAAACCTTCAAAAATAAAGACTAGATATTACTGCTTCATAGAAAGTTTCATCAAAGTCCAAACAGTACTAAACCGGTAAGCCTTTTAAATTTAAAGTGACATTATGCACATTTTTTTAAAGTAAAATTCCAGCTGAAATTTGTGGAAGGGTAGCGGTAATAACTTTTGACCCATACACAAGGGGTCATCATTCGAAACAATCTTAAGTAGGACTTTTCCTATTTTAACAGGTCAATTTGAAATAGCAAAGCATGTCGGAGTTGCTCCCCACTGCCGAGCGGCACTAAACAAGGGGCTGTCAGGAAGGAATTATTTTTTATTAGTCCATTTCTTTTTTTAAAGCACCAACTCAAATATTAATGTGGCATTATCATTAGTTTAACACTTTAAATGCACAGCTACCAAAATTGCTTTTATAAAATGTCCAAAATACATATGTGCGTAAGATGAGCAAATGTCCTTTAAGTGACCACCACTGGGTTTGGTTGAGTCAGCCATGAGTTTCAGAACAATTAAGTTTCTTAGGTAAGGTCAAGCCCTGGTGAGTCAATCAAACAATCTTGGTAGAGGTCTGACAATAATAATAATACCTTAGCTCTGGACCTTTCTGTTTTAGAGAAGAATATTTTAAAAAAATAATTCTTTCAGTTGCCATGGCAACAAGAGTCCAGCATGGAATGGAAGTATTTGAACCATTATGATAGGACTTCATGAAAAGAACATCTCTGCTAAGTTTCATCAACACTGACCCAGTGGTTTCAGAGGAAAATGTGATAGGACAACGTACCCTGTACAATGTACTACAGACGCCAGACATTGAGCGATCCTAATATCTCTACCTGGCATTTTGTGCCAGGTGAGCTTAAAACAACGGTGATTTTTCCTAGATGAATGAACGAACAATTGGACAATAAATGGTTGCATAATAACATGAAACACAAGGTCAGCAAAGAACCTTAGAGAAATACAAAGGCGGAGCTAAGTACTGATTGCAGAAATATCAACTGTGGTCTCTACAACAAATTACAAGATACATCACTGGGTTTTCTCAGGAACCAGACTTAAAAATATCTTGACAAGCTCCCAAATTTTTCACTACTGTCATAAATAAATTGACATATTCTAACCTGGTCCGAGTCCTCTGATATTTCTGCTTTCTGATTGGACAAGACAATAAGTTTCTGGTCCCCGGAAAGTTTTGTAGCCATGAACATGATCCTGTCTGTCAGCACTGTATGCAGGGAACCAACAGGAAGTCTATACACAAACAGTGGGTTATGTTCCAAGTTGCTATCAAAGACCTACAATACATAATAATACACTGAAATTTATTTTACTGCAAAATCTTAGTTCAGACAACTCCTCCTATATCACTTTTGTTTACACATATTTGTTGTGTGAACAAGGTATTGTTAAGAAAATCCACAACCCTTTAAAACCTGATGGTGTTTAAGGTTGGAATCTACTGACCCAATTTTGATCCCAAATGACCTAAATTCAACCCAACCATAAAATTCCACATGTTCAACATTAAGAAAAATGTCAAGACGATTGGCAATTACAGAAGTTGCTACAGTGCTAAAAGAGTTTCTCTCCTTTTTGACCACACAAACCCATCTTAAACCGCAAGTGACCTAGTTTCAATCAAGAAACAGAGTTTATCATCACTAAACTATGTACAAATATTCAATGTATGAGGGACTAAGAAAATATCTTTTTCTGCAGCATCAGCAAGAGAAATTTAAATACAATGTATGTGCAAACATGATATGTTACCTGGTAAGTTGAGTTCTTTGTACAGTACGCTGTGACAAAATGCCTTCCTTTAGCATACTGTGGCGATACATTCACGGAACGAGCAAACTGGGATAACACTACTGGAGAAAATAAATCTTCTTCTTCAACTCCTGAAATTAAATGTAAGTACAACTATAAAGAATACATGTTTCTGATCACTTGGTATTACAATGAATGTATGAGCCTCATTGTGCTTAAAGCTGCTTTTTCACAGTTGAGGTAAACATTTTCAAAAAAACACGATGTGTTCAGATCTCAAATATCATCTTGAAGCCTAAAATAAGTGTAATAAAAGAAAATTTATTGAAAAAAAAACCCAACAAAATTCTATCTAAAATACTTTGAAACTGCTCTAAATTCAAAAGCATTTTGTCATTTTGTGGTGCATATTTCCATGTAAGAGCTACCATATATTTCAATACCGTTTATTGATTTGTCAGTTTACATATGTGGACATTAAAGATGCTTTTGAAGAAACTCAATTTTTCATTTAACTTTAGGATAGAATTTAATGTATAATTCAACATTTTTCAGTGATCATTAACAATAACACAAACTTTATGTAACTACATCATAATATAGACACCTCTCCCGAGAGCATACTGTAAAGGTCTTTACATTCGCAAGTTGTTTATTTCACGAATTTCCAATTTTCTATTTATTTGCAAGTTTTTGAATTGGTGAGGAAGCAAGCACTATTTCAAAATAATAATTGTTTGCTATTTTAGAGAGTTTGATGAATTCGCAAAGTACTTCATTTGCGAAAAATAGTGTAAATAAAAACCTCACAAAAAAAAGACTTTTACAGTATACAAAACGCTGTTTTTATCTGGCTGGCAGTAAGGAAAGAACATTTTATATATATGGAATCTCTGGCCAGACTGGGGGCAAGGACTTAGGTCAGTCTCTAGTAAACTGGCAATGTATGTTCCAAGCTTATCCAAAACAGTTGATGTTATTACTGCTACTGTTAGTAACCGATGTAAGATATCCACCATTCATCCTGACAGCCCGAAGGAGTCTCAAAGAAAGATATAATTGTGAACAAATGTTTACCAAGTTTGTTGAGCACACTGACTATCGGTAGACTTAGACCATCTATGTGATCATATCCTAGATCACTTAGTTCAGAATCAGGGACAGCAATTTTAGCCATTCTTTTCTCCAACAACATCTTCCACTGTTTCCCACTATGACATGTTATCTGAAATGATAAACAAAAGAATACCTTCCAGTCTCTGACATTATGTATCAACCAGATGTGACACACTGTCTCATGGTAGTGAACATAAAATTTTGTGCAATGGCAAAATCCTTCAGAGCATGGAAGATATTACAGCCTTTACTAAATTTCAGGTTTGATAGATGCATGCACATACAGCAAGTTTATCAGGATATAATTTCACTGTACATATAACTTGACTTACTGTCTCCCATAAATCAAAGTGTTAACACATGCCAGGTTCAATACATTGATTCCGTCACAGAAATATCATAAAACAGGAATGTCTTCCCAGAAAATTTTAGGGATTTTGTCAATAAAATATGCAAAAATGGTCTTTGGAATATGAAATAAACAGAAAAGTTTTTATCTGAGTGGAATACTGTGATATATTTCAATTCTTCAGAACCAAAAATAGCTATTTTCACTTGTGGCTTTGACACTGAAAATATCTCTTTTGATGTTCATTGAGTGAAGAATCTTAATCTTTCACAGAAACAAACAATTATCCTCCAGATAAACATATGAATAGTCATTCCGCTATTTGGTAAAAAGGAATTTTCAATGAGGGAAGGGGAAAACTCTTGTTTTTTTCCCAGACCTTAATAAGTGTACTGTGATATTTACCAGCAAATGGGTCATTGACTGTGTATCGTCTTTGATGAGTTCTAGCATTCTGATGTGTTCATCTACACATCTTCCTGATACAAGCGTCTGCTGCAGCAGGTCCACAAACAGCAACTCACCTAACTGTAAACACACGAAAAAATAAAACGTTTTAAGGAGATTCCATGATATTGCTAAATGTGACTTGAGATTGATACATAAGAAAAACTGTGTTTGTTGTGAAAATAAAGCAACATGTTTTAAAGTTATATCTTCCTTTTAAAACTTGTATTCTAGTGAGATATGCAAGTCAATACTAGATACAACTTAACAGACTGAAAGACTGACATAAACATTCAAATAACTACCAAACCTGTTCATGACCTACATAGTTTTATACTAATTAATTTGTTTCTCGACTGCGAAAAAAGTTCTTACAACTTATGCTAATAGCTCTCTAGACTCACTCAAGATGGAGTCAACCTTAAAGAGGGAAACAATCAATGTGGAGATACTTGTGTCTTGACTAAGGACACTACCATTACTTGGCACTGGTGGGGATCAAACCTGGGACCCTCTGATCCTGTGGTTAATGCGCTACCACTGCCCTTATGTGGCTCCACAAACAAAAGTTATAAATGAAGTGTGATTTGTTGAATTACTAAAGGTAAAAATAACAGTTTTCTGGTCTTTTTACAGCATTTGTATTACTACACAAGGAAAACTTCTGTAATGATCATAGTGATAACAGTCTGCTCCTTTTGTCCCTTTCAAAAGACTGTAAATGAATCAAGACAGTAACTTCCCAGTGAGACTCTGATGGTTGTTTCCATGGTAACATCAACTAGGTCAGAACTTGATTACCTTTGTGGCAACTATTGCTATATGCTGACCATCTAGTGTATACCACCATATTATCACAGATGGAATACCTCTTGGTTTCAAACATGTTAGAACTGTGACATCATCTACCTTCCATAGCTGATTCACCTGACTTCCTGGGTCCTGGAATATCATAAATATTTCAAGTTTTTATACAATAATGTATGTCTCATTTTGATAACAACCTGAAGTGCAGTTATCTTTTTACAGAAACACATGTTCTAATGTTTATGCTGACTAGATTTTATAAGCAGTTTAATTAAATTTCTCCATGATAAAATGTGAGCAGGCATGCATGCAATACTATGTGTCTACATGCCTGACAAATGGTCTATCAGTACTAAAATTGACCTTAGCCTATAATCTGCTGAACACTGTCAAGCACTATTATGTCTTTCCCCATCATCTTTATTTAAGAATTTATTATGAAGACTGCACATTACCATAGAAACTGTAGGTCATTATGGAGAATGAACATTTCCATATGATGTCAGGTTGTCATGGAGAATGTTGTGAAAAAACACTGGTCTTGCTGGGATTCAAACTCACCAGCCATTGTCTACAGTCTGATATCGTATCTAATTACACTAACCTCAGTACATAGCTGACAGTTCTACATTGTAGTTCTTAAAGTGAAAATACTAAGTTCTGACCAAACACTAACCTGCTAACCAAGGCTGAATTAATCAGCAAAATTAGATACATTGACCAGATAAATTTATTGGCCTCATAGTTTAATTTGTAAAAAAATAATTGAGCGTTTGAGCACTGTACTAAAATACTGAACTTATAGTATAAATTTGACAAAATGATTTGTTTGATGTTATACTTACCAACATAGACAGAGCTGGTATAATGAAGATGTTACCATTGTCTGTGAGTACCAGTAACCATGCCACTGTAGGATCAAAACACAGAGATGTGATTGGATGATCTGGTGGCCATGGTAACTGCTTCACAACAGGCTGACAACCAGTACAGCTGTATCTAAGTACAAGAAATCCTGAAAATATATGAAAGACATGAACACTGCATAAATCATTGAAAAATTTACATCTTATTTTCAACAAGCATGACAACAGCTATCATTGTTAAGTAGCATTTATACCCCTGAAGTGTATCTGGGACTCTGAACAGATAGATTAGTATTTATACCGACAATGTCAATGCTATGATTTCATACTAAAATGGATGGACTGTTACACTTGAGCCCTAAGTGCAACTCTGATTTCCAGGCCAGTGAGCTAGGTCTTGCTTGCAACACACTGTCTTACTGTGGTTAAGATTTGCACTATTAAAAATCTCTCAATGTATAACAAAGTTACGTTCCATACAAGATATATTGCTTTGTAGCCCTATGCAATAAGTGTGATTCCAAAAACATTTTTCATGTTCCCTCATCTAAGTGTCCATTGCACCACTGTTAAATTACCTATGCGACCATGATACTTTGAAACATATAACAAAACCTTGTATAATTTTATACAAGTTTGAATAAATTTAATTCTAATGGCAAATACATGTAATCTTCCACTAATCTGTGATACAATTATGAAGCTTTCCAATATAATATGATTAACCAATGGAATAACTGACATCAGAATGAAAAGGTGTGTTCCTTTTCAGCCCATTAAGTACTATTTCTCTAAATGACAAGATCAAAGTTTTATCAAAATCAGATGTAAAGCATGAACTGTAGAGAGTGAACAAGGTTTGATGTAGTGTTATATGACCCAGATTATATACAGATCATGTACACATTATAGTGTGACTTTCTTTTCAAGTGTTTCATGAAAATTAAATGTCAGCTTGACTTGTTGTACACTGCCCGATGTAGTGTCAAAGGTTTTTCATTCAAATTTGTAGACAAATCATGTAAACTTTGTTACCGTCTGGCATAGTTTCATGCAAAGGTTTTGCTGTTAAACTGCTGAATGTTGTAAGTCTTCACCGGACAAGGCAAAAAAGTTTAAGCATGATTGCGCCCATAATCAAACTTGGCTGTCATTTTATTGTTATTCACACTCAGTCTTAAAATGACTTTGATTAGTGAAAGAAATGAAGGTGCTAGAGTGTAAAAATAAATCCAAATTAGGCCCTCTTTATTTATTACAATCAAGGTCATGACAAAGATCTTGCAGTCATTAAATCCACAAAGTTCTGCCAAAAAATGTGGCTTGCTGAGGGAAAAGATCAAATGTAACAGGTTTTCTGACTTATGACTCAATTTTTGTTTGATTTGGCAAGTATCCCGGTACAACACAACTCTGACCACTTACATGTAAGTTAATGGAGACCAGAAATGTTGAAGTACGTCATTAGTGAACCCAACTTCAACCACAAGCGTTCAGCTAGTTAGATACGGCCCAAAATAAGCAAATACATAATTCATTGAATGGCTACTTATGGACACTCTTGTGCAGAGGTGCACATTTTGTGTCATATATGCGGCTACTGGCCATGACCAAAAATATGTAAGATACTGCACGTTTTTTTGGTGCTGGTCACTTGTCGAAGGCCTGTGACTTCAGTGTATAAATAAACAAACTCCCGCATTCAGCCCTCAACCCAGGGCAGTCAATAAATTATATCACTGCTTTAATTAGCTTTTCTAACAACAATACTGTATCATGTATGCAAGTACATGTACTGTGCTGCATAGCCAAACCTGAAATTTATCTTATAAAAACTGAAAAATACCAGAACACGTTACCATTTGAACAATTGGCAGCTAATAAACTTGATTCTCCATTTTGACTCCATGTAAAGGTATCAATATTTACAGGGTTCACATCATTTTTGACGGACAAAAGTCTAACAAGTTTGAAAAGATTATACATTTTATTTTATCCAGCAGCTGTCACATGAAAGGAAGGGAGGCCACTTTACTAGTACAGTAGTTTAAGTATTTCACACTGCAGTTCTTACGGAACACCGCACATGTGGTTCTTATCAAAGAATAAACAAATCAAATGAACACAAGGCTGTTTTCCCAGGGCTTGCGCACTGTCAGGAGGTGTCTCAACACACGTGGATTCCGTACAAATCAGGCTGTAGTTATGGCACCAATTAAAGTATGTGTATCTTGTTACTTTTTCATATTTTGTGATTTTGATTTGAATCCTACTTTCTCCAACATTCGGCCCTTGCACTGGTTTCGTGACGTAGACAATATTCGGAATATTTGCTCGTGGCACTGGCTGAAACGTCCGAGTACTACGCAAGTTTTTCTTTCCCGAATAATTATAATGTTTTTCAGCCGTATCAACAAAGAAAATGCGTAAAAGGCAGATTAAACCTAAGTAAAGTACTTAATTTAAAGCAAAATTCCCGTTGCCATGCAGATTTTGTCCAAAATAAATCAATTTGCAGCCGCGATAACCAATCGGTGTCATTCAGGCGCTTTACCTGGGTTTACATGCACTACCTTAGTTAATAGAAGCCAAATACATTTAAGTTCAGATAAACTACTCCACTCGCAACATTCAATTATTTCTCAATTTATGTTCCGGATTATGGACGATATACTTGCCAATACGGTAAAGAAACACATATTATTTTGCTATTCATGGACGTAGTCATCCACATCCCTCCCCTTTCCTGGCCAGTAATGCTGTTATAGCTTACACACTGTTTATGTAGTTAAAACTCAACTTATTTCAAACAAAAGTTAGATCTACCTTTGTTCCATAAAACCAAACTGTTGAATTCTTAGCATATTGTAATGACACATGTTATAGAGACACGTGGAAAGTTATTATGCAGTGATTAAATTGATCAGTGGCTTTTTGTGTATCTGATATTGGAACACACTGTCTGAAATGGACTGTATAATTGTTCTTTCTGCTTTAACTTTACATTATTTGGCGCGAAAAAAATGAGGTCACGAATCGTGGAGAAAGCTTCCAGACGATTCTGATCATGATACTCATGTTAAACATGAACGCTTTTTAGACATATTTTTGAAAGATTAAATACTTTTTAGTGGGTAACTAGTCTAGGATGGACTTCATCTAACATTTGATTATAATTTGACCCTATCTCCCCGCATGACGTAACGCGCATGCGCGAAAATCGGTGTTAAGGGTCACGAAACTAGGACATAGCAGGGAACTTCCTGGTTTGTGAATGACCTTCAGCAGCTCAGCAGTGCAGTTTTAATTTGTAACGTTTGATTGCACTGAGTGACTGACACAAATCTGTGTCCTGATATGACAGATCCGGTAATACTCTTAACCTTTGTCTATATCAATACCCAATCAATTTTATCTTGTTGCGGCTACACAGCAGATTTTGTGGATAAAGGGAAGTACAAACGGCATAGCAACTGTAACGAGCACCACCTTCCTAAGCCGGGGCAAGTGGACAGGAGCTATAAATCACGGACAGAGGATCAAACCCGGTCGGACAACTATCTGTTACCGAGTCTACATCAACAAAGAGATACTAAATTTCATACCACGGACGAAGATCTCCCATTTTATACACATTTTGCCGTACCATCACATAAACAAATTAGAAACTTTACTGTAAAATTTGCAGTCATTTACACTTACAAAATTTAAAAGATTTAAAGTAGGTGCCAGGCCTGTTACACAACAATGAGAATTATTGACATTAAAATTATTATTTACCGGAAGTTAAAGATAACGCTCTGTAAATTACCTTTATCTATATCAATCGATACCCTAAAGATTTTATCTTGTCTTGGTAACACAGCAAAATTTGTAGATAACGCTAAGTGCAAACGAGACTTTACAGTATTAATTATAATTTACCAAAAGTTTAAGAAACAAAACTAAATTATAAATTTTCACAAAATGATACATTAACTGCATCTTATAAAAAGAAATCTTCTGTTAGTCTGAAAAGTCGTACATAACTAAAGGCATATTTTCAAACTTTAGTTCACCGTCATTTTTCCCAGTGCAATTGTGCATGACTGAAAATTGTATATTAATTGTAATATCAAAACTCTTGGAACAAAACTAAGGATATCTCTGGAAAGACTGCAAATAAAATGCATATTGAAAAAAAATCTTTATCTGCAAAGTGGTACACATGTACACAACATAACCCTTAGCAAAAAGAACTGGTGATATTTCAGTTAAAATGTAGTTAAATTACCAGTAATTTTCCAGTTTTTTTGCCAACATTTGAAAGGCTTGGAGAAAACCAGTTAATTTTTGTCCAGACAAAGTGGAATTATGCTATTTTTTTTAAAGTAAAAATCCAGCTGAAATAGGTGTGTGTAAAAAAGGGTAGAGGAAGTAATTGCTTTTAACCCAATACACCAAACTCTTCCTGCTACCATTACGAAATAATAACATTCCAAATGTTACTTTTCCTATTTTGACTGAGGCAGTCTTTTTTAAAAAAACAACAACTGCATGTTAGAGTTGCTTCGCTTCTACTGCCGAAATCTCTACCAACAACACAAGGGAGATCACTGCGAAGAAAGGAACTATTATTTTATTAGTCCGATATTTTTATTTCTAAAGCACCAACTTCAAATACCAATGCGGCATTATCATTAATTTAGAACATTTAAATGCACAGCAACCGAAAATTGGTTTTATAAAACTGTCATGAAAAATACACTATGTGCAGTAAAATGCGCATAATGTCACTTTAAAATCCAGTTTTTAGAATACTGGTAAATAACTGTAGAAAAACAAGTCATTTATCCAGTATTTTACCAGTTCTTAAAAAACTGATGTCATAGTCAAGTTTTCTTCCAGTGAAATATCAGTTATTCCTCAAAGCCAGTTTTTTTTTAAAGTTTTTTTGCAAAGGGCACCGGCAGGTCAAATAAAATAGACTCAGTTGACAGTAGGAATTATATGCAGCAAAGGTAATATTATAATTGGTTCGATATAACTTCTAAGACTTTGAGGTGTAGCAACTGTTGAAGCTAACTAATATATGATTATCATCAGTATAATTATTGAAACCCTGACATAGCTAAATTTCTAAAATGGACTTGTCCATCCATCAATTTGGACAGTACCAGTTGTTCAAACATTTGTTCACTGAAAGTTTACTTTCTGAATAGTAAATATTGCAGATCATATAAAGACAATATTATTTGCTTCATCAAGGTAGGAGTTTAATTCAAATCACAACAGCAAACTTTTCATCGTGTAACAGACAGTCTTAATCTCATTATAAAGGACAGCCTGTGTGATGATTTTCCATCCACTACACAGACCAGTTATTTTCAGTTTTTGATGATGTCACTTTACTGACATTTAACTGTATCCTCATGTAAACCAGTTATTGTCCAGTTTCTGATGATGTCATTATACTGGATTTATACTGCTGTTTTTAATAAACCAGTTTCTATGCCAGTTTTTAAAAGGTGAGCTTTTCTAATGGATGATTGTCTGTCATCCGTCAACATTTTAATTCAAATGACATCTCCTCTGAAACAACTAGGCCAATGTTGATAAAACTATGCAGGGATGTTCCTTGCATGAAGCTCTACCAAAATTGTTCAAAGAATTCCATTCCATGCAGAACTCTGGTTGCTATGGCAACAACAGGAAAAATCTTCTCTGAAACCACAAAGCCTAGAGCTTAGATAATTGGCATGTAGCATTGTCTAGTGGACCCCTACTAAGATTGTTAAAATTATGACCCCTGGGTCAAAATTGACCCCGAGCGGGTGGTCACTAAGTTTTACATAGGCTAATATAGGAAAAACTTTAAAAATCTTCATCTCTGAAACCACAAGGCCTAGAGCTTATATATTGGGCATGTAGCATTGTCTAGTGGACCTCTACCAAGATTGTTCAAATTATGACCCCCGTGTAGGTGGTCACTTTGTTTTCCATACTAAGGCTTATATAGGAAAAACTTTAAAAATCTTCTTCTTTGAAACCACAAGGCATAGAGCTTAGATATTTGGCATGTAGCATTGGCTAGTGAACCTCTACCAAGAGTGTTCAAATTATGCTCCTTGGGTCAAAATTGACCTTGCCCACTGAGTTTTATATAGGCTTATTTAGGAAAACTTTTAAAAATCTTCTTCTCTGAAACCACAAGGCCTAGAGCTTAGATATTTGGCATGTAGCATTGACTAGTGGACCTCTGTTCAAATTGTGCCCTTGGGGTCAAAATTGACCTTGCCCAGGGGGTCACTTAGTTTTGCATAGGCTAATATAGGAAAAACTTTTAAAAATCTTCTTCTCTGAAACCAAAAGGCCTAGAGCCTAGATATTTGGCATGTAGCATTGTCTAGTGGACCTCTACCAAGATTGTTCAAATTATGCCCCTGGGGTCAAACTTGACTTTGTCCAGGGGGTCACTGAGTTTTACATAGGCTTATATAGGAAAAACTTTAAAAATCTTCTTCTCTGAAACCACAAGGCCTAGAGCTTAGATATTTGGCATGTAGCATTAGCTAGTGAACCTCTACCAAGATTGTTCAAATTATGCCCCTGGGGTCAAAATTGACCTTGCCCAGGGGGTCTCTGAGTTTTATATAGGCTTATATAAGAAAAACTTTAAAAATCGTCTTCTCTAAAACCACAAGGCCTAGAGCTTAGATATTTGGCAACTAGCATTGACTAGTGGACCGCTGTTCAAATTGTGCCCCTGGGGTCAAAATTGACCTTGCCCAGGGGGTCACTTAGTTTTGCATAGGCTAATATAGGAAAAACTTTAAAAATCTTCTTCTCTGAAACCAAAAGGCCTAGAGCCTAGATATTTGGCATGTAGCATTGTCTAGTGGACCTCTACCAAGATTGTTCAAATTATGCCCCTGGGGTCAAACTTGACTTTGTCCAGGGGGTCACTGAGTTTTACATATATATGAAAAACTTTTAAAATCTTCTGCTCTGAAACCACAAGGCCCAGAGCTTAGATATTTGGCATGTAGTGGTGGCTAGTTGACCTCTTCAAAGAGTGTACAAATTATGCCCCTGGGGTCAAAATTGACCTTTCGTGATCTTCCATAAGGCAAGTGGACTTGTACCAAGGTTAGCGATATAGGGCCATCTTGGCCCTCTTGTTTAACATCTGTTTTGCAGTTTCCAGAACATTTGTAACAAACAAAACTAAAATAAACATAAAAACTGAAATATAAAATAACAAAACTGCATATCCACATTTCAGTATACAATTTCTTCCTTTTCAGGTTGGAGACCAGATCCCAAATGTTGATTTATATGAGGG
Source organism: Saxidomus purpurata (assembly GCA_022818135.1). Taxonomy (NCBI): domain Eukaryota; kingdom Metazoa; phylum Mollusca; class Bivalvia; order Venerida; family Veneridae; genus Saxidomus; species Saxidomus purpurata. The sequence continues at coordinate 52,954,130 of JAFMSR010000001.1, forward strand.
GACCCCAGGCAACACGGTTAACACAAAGTCTGAGTTTAGCCAAGGCAAACATGTTATTGTTGCTGTAGTGGGAGCTTTCACACCAACATGTCAAGCTGTAAGTACAAAAATGTACTTCTTTTGCTGTGATCTGTGCCTATAGTTTCCATTTTTATATAATTAGATCAGTTTAGAATTGATTTTTTTTCTTGATTTACACAAACAATTTTCAGGAGTAAACCGTATTTAGTGTGGAGTTAAAATAATCATAATATGACATTTATTTTTAAAGGAACACATGCCGTCGTTTGTATCAGCCTTTGATGACATGAAAAATAAAGGAGTTAAAACTGTCAACTGTGTATCAGTCAATGACCCATTTGTCATGGAAGCCTTTGGAAAATCTCTTGACCCAAAAGGCAAGGTAAGTCAGTCTGTATTTTTGTTCTTTCAAACTGTTCACATTGTAATTTGCATCACCTTTACTTGATAAACTTGATGGTGGAAGGGAGATTCCAATATTGTATCACCTTTACTTGATAAACTTGGTTGTTCAAGGGAGATCCCAACATTGTATCACCTTTACTTGATAAACTTGATGGTGGAAGGGAGCTCCCAAAATTGTATCACCTTTACTTGATAAACTTGATGGTGGAAGGGAGATTCCAATATTGTATCACCTTTACTTGATAAACTTGGTTGTTCAAGGGAGATCCCAACATTGTATCACCTTTACTTGATAAACTTGATGGTGGAAGGGAGCTCCCAACATTGTATCACCTTTACTTGATAAACTTGATGGTGGAAGGGAGATTCCAATATTGTATCACCTTTACTTGATAAACTTGGTTGTTCAAGGGAGATCCCAACACTGCATCACCTTTACTTGATAAACTTGATGGTGGAAGGGAGATTCCAATATTGTATCACCTTTACTTGATAAACTTGGTTGTTCAGGGGAGATCCCAACATTGTATCACCTTTACTTGATAAACTTGGTTGTTCAAGGGAGATCCCAACATTGTATCACCTTTACTTGATAAACTTGATGGTGCAAGGGAGATTCCAATATTGTATCACCTTTACTTGATAAACTTTGTTCAAGGGAGATCCCAACATTGTATCACCTTTATTTGATAAACTTGGTTGTTCAAGGGAGATCTCAACATTGTATCACCTTTACTTGATAAACTTGATTGTTCAAGGGAGATCCCAACATTGTATCACCTTTACTTGACAAACTTGATGGTGGAAGGGAGCTCCCAACATTGTATCACCTTTACTTGATAAACTTGATGGTGGAAGGAAGCTTCCAATTTTGTATCACCTTTACTTGATAAACTTGGTTGTTCAAGGGAGATCCCAACATTGCATCACCTTTACTTGATAAACTTGATGGTGGAAGGGAGATTCCAATATTGTATCACCTTTACTTGATAAACTTGGTTGTTCAAGGGAGATCCCAACATTGTATCACCTTTACTTGATAAACTTGGTTGTTCAAGGGAGATCCCAACATTGTATCACCTTTACTTGATAAACTTGGTGGTGCAAGGGAGATTCCAATATTGTATCACCTTTACTTGATAAACTTTGTTCAAGGGAGATCCCAACATTGTATCACCTTTATTTGATAAACTTGGTTGTTCAAGGGAGATCCCAACATTGTATCACCTTTACTTGATAAACTTGATTGTTCAAGGGAGATCCCAACATTGTATCACCTTTACTTGATAAACTTGATGGTGGAAGGGAGCTCCCAACATTGTATCACCTTTACTTGATAAACTTGATGGTGGAAGGGAGCTCCCAACATTGTATCACCTTTACTTGATAAACTTGGTTGTTCAAGGGAGACCCAACATTGCATCACCTTTACTTGATAAACTTGAGGGCAAGGGCCTCCCAACATTGATCCACACCTTTACTTGATAAACTTGATGGTGGAAGGGAGATTCCAATATTGTATCACCTTTACTTGATAAATTTGGTTGTTCAAGGGAGATCCCAACACTGCATCACCTTTACTTGATAAACTTGATGGTGGAAGGGAGATTCCAATATTGTATCACCTTTACTTGATAAACTTGGTTGTTCAAGGGAGATCCCAATATTGTATCACCTTTACTTGATAAACTTGGTTGTTCAAGGGAGATCCCAACATTGCATCACCTTTATTTGATAAACTTGGTTGTTCAAGGGAGATCCCAACATTGTATCACCTTTACTTGATAAACTTGGTGGTGCAAGGGAGATCCCAACATTGTATCACCTTTACTTGATAAACTTGGTGGTGCAAGGGAGCTCCCTACATTGTATCACCTTTATTTGATAAACTTGGTTGTTCAAGGGAGATCCCGACATTGTATCACCTTTATTTGATAAACTTGGTTGTTCAAGGGAGCTCCCTACATTGTATTACCTTTACTTGATAAACTTGGTGGTGCAAGGGAGTTCCCAACATTGTATCACCTTCACTTGATAAACTTGGTTGTTCATGGGAGATTCCAACATTGAATCAACTTTACTTGATAAACTTGGTTGTTCAAGGAAGATACCAGCATTGTATCACCTTCACTTGATAAAGTTGCTGATAAAGTTGTTGGTGCAAGGGAGATCCCTTTGGTTTGTATTCAGCTCACCTAGCTACTGCTAACCAATACTTATGTATCCAGATTGGATTTTTTTAAATTAAATACACCTGTAAAATGCAGCCTTTATCTTAAAGTGGTCACTGTCAGTGCATTTATGGCTGGCTGATGAAGACAGGTTTGACTATACAGGTATATTGGACCATCCAGGTATATATCTTCTTCCATATATACATACAAAATTCAAAATAAAGCCTTTAAAAAAATGTAATTTTCTTACTTAAGTATATTTGTTTTAAATTGTTTTACAGGTTAGATTCTTGGCTGATACCAAAGGAGAATTTACACAGGTACATGAAATAATGTTTATAACATTTATTTACAAATTCATGGGTACTGTAACCAACACTATCATTTTGATATATACATGTACGTAGTACTGTGATAAGAAACTTGCACATATCTGTAAAAGTCAATGAAGTCAAAAATTGTGTAAATTTATCTAAATAACCAGTCCAACTTTATATGAACTCATAAGCATTTTTTTTCAACCACGATGTTTCATTTTATTTTTAGATTAATTTAACAATTTACATTACAGGATGGGGCAATTAATTTCTTCATATTTATACAAACTACCTATGAAAACTGGTTACTGTTAAAATATTAAAGGAATTATGGAGACCCCAGTACAAAATAGATCTACAACTGTTCAGAACAGTAATAAGCCAAGCTCTCCACCACTATCTCCCTGCAAGGTTTATCTTGAGTGCTTCCTCCACTGACTTACTGTGTAGTATAATGAAGTGAATGTAGAAAGAACAGAATAATTTGAAATCTTACGATGTGTATTTCATGTATAAAGATTGTCGATCTTTCTTCAGGCGGTTGACCTGTCTCTTGATGTGACAGACTTACTTGGAAATGTACGCAGTCAGAGGTAAGCATATCATCTCATTATCAATAGAAACTTGTTCAGTTTATACTTATTTATTTTAGCTTGATTGTGAAGAAAGCTTGTAGCTTATCGAGTTACTCTTGAGTCTGTTTCCTGGAAAAACCAGTATTGGTGTCATATGAGGAGGTACGGTCGTGACCCCAGTGGGGCTCGAACTCCCAACCTCAGGGATGAGCGGCAGAGGTTAAGAAATTTGTTTTATAATTAAAGTACTAGTACTGGTTCATTGAATAAGTATAAATATAGTGCATAGCCAGTGTATGTAAGATGGTTACACAGAATACTTGCTAACATTATAGTTTTTGAGATAAAAGAAACCTGTCAGAAAGTAGTCAAACTGAGTTACAACTAACACATCTTGTTTATTGACTCAGCTAAGTCTTTGTTACAACCAAACCAATCAAGTGTTAAGGATTATGATTTTTCTATATATTTTGTATCAAAATACAGGCAATGAAAAGCCATTTTACAAGCTGGTTTTGTCTTTCAGATTTGCAATGGTTGTGGAGAATGGTAAAGTGACAGGCCTGAATGTTGAAAGCGATGCTTCAAAAGCTACATGCAGTAAGGCCGCTGATGTTCTGGCCATGTTATAGAAGACCCTGCCAGAACATCTCTCTCTGTTGTACATAGATATAATCTTTTTTTGTCTACACCATGATAACAGTATATCACCCTTGTCCATATTGAATTGCAAATAATCGAATGGTGTAAAAGTTTACCACAATGAGTTGCATAAAAAAATACTTTCTATAGGTAACTGTTATGCTAAAAAGGATCGTAGTTCTTGTGCACCAAAGGATTCAGACAATGTTGCTTATGTGATGTGAATTGCATTTAAGTTACAGCTTGAACTCTTAAATCATATGTAGTTTAGTGCATCTTGCTTGCTAGTGATAGGTTTATTTGATAACAAAAAATGTTAAGTATTGAAGAGTAAGAATGCAGATTATATGTACTTTAGTTGATTAAGTATTTCCGTTTCTGAATTTTAAATTAGATAATTGTCTCTATAAAGTACTATCTTGCATTTCATATGAAGCTGTTAATATTGTGAAAAAGTTTTTCCAAAGTCAGTATTGTTTGATCATCAGTAGATTGTTTATAATCCCGGCCAACCCATGGACACCACGAGTCCGGCTGACAAACGGACACCACGAGTCCGGCTGACCTACAGTGCCAAGACTCTAGTGAATCTCTCTAATCTTTAAAGATATTACATGGAAGATATTAGGGTGTTAGTTTTATATTACATTGTGTTTTTACTGAGTGATCTATTGAGTGATTTTCTAGTGATTGTAAAGTTTGATTGGTTTGATGATCTGTGGTTTGCTTTTGTTGTTAATTAAAGCATGCTAATATAAGGTATTTGGTGTTGGTGAATATTAACATAATCATTATTAACCTAAATTGTTTGATGATATTGCTGAAGCGGATGTTTGTACATTTTACGTCAATTGTGTATTATTACTTCGTGAAGAAACACATTTTAGAGTAATTGAAATTATTGACATAAGTCTGTGCTAGTTATCATGAGAAATGTACAGGAGGAAATGTCTCTTTTTGGTTTCTGCTCGATGCATTTTAAATGCATGTCGTACAGTGCTTTACTTATTTCAGTTACCTTGTAGGTAAAGTTTTATAACTTGCTTTAGTTGCTTTACATGATGCTTTAAAAAGGCAAGGAAATATAGTTTTGCATATGTGATATGTAATTGTCAGTGTATGATGTTTGTAGTCATATAGGTTCAAAAAATTGGATGTACTTAACACCATTAAGGGTATAACTGTGGCTGAATCAGGTAGAGGATTATTCAATATACAGTGTAACTCTCTTAACACACATGGTCTCTTAAGCAAGTTGGACTACTAATGGCTACTAGCATGTGACCTCTAACACCATCTCATATAAAAACAGTATTATAATATTGACTTTATTGTGCCATACTAAATGATATGCAAGAGTAACAACACTGTGAAAAATTTGGACTGCCTTCTAGCCAATTTCCGCTAAGAATTGAATCCAGCACAAAGTTTTATTTGCTAATATGCTAGTCTGTGTGTTAAAGATGCATATTTTGGTTCAAGAAAAGTCAAATAAATTGAGACAGGCCAGTAAATGGCTGATGTTTGTAAACATATGGTCTGTAATGCAAAATGTCCTCAGAGAGGACCAAAGCATCATAGTTAGGTACTGGAATGTTAGTGACTCTGAGAGGAGCTCTTGTTTGCTTGATTGCTTCATTGTGATGCATTAAATTTACACATGCAATATATGTTTACCTTACCCAAGAGTCTTATTAGATCTGTCATTAACTTTTGCAAAAAGATTCATTACTAAACAATTATCCTGGAGGCTCACATCACAAATGCTTTAGAGCGGCTTACATTTAAACTGTGAAGACAATATTTCTTTTACTATTTTTAACACTGCTTTTGAAGCAGATTTTCCTGGCAAGACATCCACATTGCAGAACTGTAAGTTACTTTCAAATGGTACAGGAATTTTTGCATTAAATGTACCTGTAAGCAGAGTCTACCTGTTAGCAGGTAAAAGTTTGTACCAATCTGAGAAATAGATGAAAATGTATGCATTTGTTAAAATCAACTTGAAAAAAAATTGCCTTAGTTGTAGCTTTAATAAGGTTTTAATTTATCACGATTTATTGGTATAAAACATTTTCATTACACTGCGCTAGTCGAAATGTGACACATTTACTGCTTAGGTACTTTTCCAAAATATATGTACTTGTGTATATCCAAATGCTAGTTTGAAGTGTAAACAGTATTACCATTGCTGTCACATTTTAATAAACGAGAAATTATTGAAACTTGTGTTGTTTTGATGTTGTTACTGTTAAAATAAAAGTCAAACCAAGGAATGCCTGGAAATGGTGGAACATAAAGAATCTTAGTAATTGTAGCCAGATTACAGACCTGCTTTTGGAACGTAGAGAGAAATGGAAACTCTTCAAAACCCTGGTGTCACCAAATTGATCAAAACCCAATTCTGTTGTTACATCAGTGAACTAACAGGTCCCAGAGCACCTTGACATCAGTAACACCAAGATGGAACATGAGATTTTACTTATCAAAGTTACCAGTTCCAGAAATTACAAGCATCTGATACTTGGGCTTAATATAAGGGAATGTAAAGTTCTTGTACAAATACTGTAAGCAAGTGTCAACTACTTACTTGATTGAAACTGCTGAAGTGGATGGAGTATAACCATACAAAGTCACCAACAGGATATGAAGTGATGACCTGAACATGTGATCAAAGTTTCATTAAAATCTTTAAACAGTTTAAGGAGATAAATATAGTCAAATGCTCTGACACTTCAGAGTGACTTTAGACTTCAGGGTGTTTGGGAGATATAGTCAAATGTCCTTTGACCTCAAATGAGACCTTGTCCAACGTGAATATTTGACCAGAGTGTGATGGAAATCCTTTAAAGGCTGAAGGAGATAGTCTTGTGACCTTTGACCCATAAGTATGATCTGATCTTGAGCCAAGTGTGGTTGAACAGCAGATTCTACACATCCCCTCTGAGATTAAAATTTACCCAAAGTTTCAAGTAAAGGTTTGGGAAATACATGTATACATATAAAAATGCCTTCTGACCTTAAGAGACCCTGCTCTCTCATGCCATCTCCATGAGGTAAACATTAATTTTGTACCTGCATGGCGACTTATTTACCGTTTTGATTTTGACTTAGAGTTCATGAATGTTGCTTCTAGAATGTTCACAATGTTTTTATTATCTGACCTGGTGGCCAATTTTTTTTTCCCATGTGATTCTGACCAATTTTCAAGAAGACTTGTAGAGTGTTCCCAAGCTTTTACTATGATTTGACCTTGTGATCAAGTGTTGGCTCCACAAGACTAAGTTTCATACTTAGCCTAGATAGCATCGAGACAAACATTCTGAGCAATTTTCATGATGGGTCAAATGTGGCTTCTCAAGTGTTTTGAGCTTGTCTGATTTTTGAAAAAAATGACGAGCTATTGTTGTCACTTGATTGTCGTAGTCAGAGGCATTGGTTAAGTTTTGTGTTTAGGTCACTTACATGGAAACTATCAAAACTATCACTTTGAAACTTGGGAAACATGTTCATCTAATACCCTTCTTCACGTTGTATCCTAAAGATGCTGAGTGTCACCTGTTTTTTTTTTTGGTAAAAAGCATGAATTTTGATGGATTTGGGTTGATTTTGAGAATTAGACATAGCTTGCTCATTTTTTGTGAGAGTGTTTTCAATTTTTCACAAACAATAAATGGATAACACACTTCAACATATCAAACGGGTTTTTGAGTCTCACATTTGAAAGGGGATGGGGGTGGGGGGGATATTTTAGTATTTGTGGACTTTGTAATTTTTAGCTAGTCTGATTTTTAGCTAACCTAGCACAAAGTCCTAGAGTGAGCTATTAGGATCGCATTCCGTCAATTGTCCGTCTGTCCACCATTTCCTTTAAATGAGATCACCTCTGAAACCACTGAGCCAATGTTGATGAAACTTTGGAGGGATGTTCCTTGCATGAAGCTCTATCAAAGTTGTTCAAAGAATTCCATTCCATGCAGAAATCTGGTTGCTATGGCAACAAATGGGAAAAAAATCTTCTCTGAAACCACAAAACCTAGAGCTTAGATATTTGGCATGTAGCATTATCTAGTGGACCTGTACCAAGATTGTTCAAATTATGACCCCCGGATAAAAATTAATCCCGCGCGTTAGGCCACTTAGTTTTACATAGGCTTATACAGGAATAAGGTAAAAAATCTTCTTCTCGGAAACCACAAGGCCTAGAGCTTAGATGTTTTGCATGTAGCATTGTCTAGTGCAGGCTGAGGCTCTACCAAGATTGTTTGAATTATGACTCCCAGATCAAATTGACCTTGCCCAGGGGGCCACTTGGTTTTATATAGGCTTTATAGGAAAACCTTTAAAAATCTTGTTCCCTGAAACCACAAGGCGTTATATTTGGCATGCAGCTTTGTCTATTGGACCTCTACCAAGACTGTTCAAATTCTGACCCCCGGGTCAAAACTGACCTGCCTGGGGGTCGATTTTACATAGGCTTATATAGGAAAATCTTTAAAAATCTTGTTCTCTGAAACCACAAGGCCTCGTGAGAAGATGTTTGGCATGTAGAAATGCCTATTAGACCTCTACCAAGATTGTTCAAATAATGACCCTGAGGTCAAAATTAAACCTTCCCGGGAAGGGGGAGGTCACTTAATTTCACATAGGTTTGTATAGGGAAAACTTAGAGAAACCAGACAGGCAGGCTGAGCTTAGATGTTTCGAATGTTACTTAGCATTGTGTAGTGGACCTCTATGAATTGTTTTACAATCATGACCCCTTGTATTATAGCCAATGGTAGTCAGATGAGCGATATAGGGCCATCTTGGCCCTCTTGTTTAAGCTTTGCGCTTAGGTCACTTGCATGCAAACTATCAAAGCTATCACTTTCAAACTTGGAATACCTGTTCACTATCGAACGTACAATAGTATAAAGGAAGAATTTTACAAATTACATAACCCTGTAATGTATTTGGCTTGATTATTGCCCCTTATAAACTTAAAGTTTCACACACACAATATTTTTGTAACAGTCAACATAATTCAACAGACTTAGTGTATAAGAAGTATTTATGAATATCTTTAATTGGATTGTATTTGAGGGCTCCTGGGGTCAAGGTCACTGTTACTAAGAATAGGAAAACTGTATGATATGCAATATCTTTAGTTACAGTTGACATAATGTAACCAACTTTTGTTTGTAGTAAGTATTTAAGAAGATAGGGTTGGGTTTTGGGACTCCTGGGGTCATTGTCAAGGTCACTTACTTAAAATAGAAAAAAACAGTAATATGTTCAATATCTTTAGTTACCATTGACATAATGTAACTAAATTATAAAGTGTTTAATACATATGAATAAAGACTTTTTAAGTAATTGGGATTGTGTTTGGGGCTCATTGGGTTAACGTCCAGGGTTTTTTCTCTACAAATAGAAAAATGGGGAAAAAAACAACATCTTTAGTTGCAGTTGAATTATTGTAACCAAACTTAGTGTCTAGTTATTAATATTGTTCTGGGGCCAAGGTCAAGGACACTGTTACTTAAAAAATGGTGATAAATAAACTTAGAAGGATAAAATCAGACGAGCGTCAGGCACCCGCAGGCAGGTGCTCTTGTTACGTTATTTGACTTTGTGACCTAGGTTACGATCCCATAATACAAAGTTTAAAACCTGGCCTACAGATCATTAAAATTCACATTTTGACCGTTTTGATAATGACTGGACTTAAAATGTGGCCTCTAGTGTTCACAAGATTTTTCTATGATCTGGCCTTGTGACCTAGTCTTTGACCCTATGTAACCTAGTTTTGAACTTGGCATAGAGATTATCAAGATAAACATTCTGACCAACTGGACTTAAAATCTGGGTTTTAGAAAGTTCACAATGTTTTTGTATGCTTTGACCGGTTGACTTAATTTTGACTCCATATGACCCAGTTTCAGATTATCGAGACAAAGATTTTGGTTCAAATGTGGTCTCTTAGTGTTCTCAAGGTTTTTCTATTATTTGACCTGGTGACTTAGTTTTTGACCCCACATGACCCAGTTTTGCAATTGTTCAAGATTTCATGCAGATATACATTCTGACCAAGTTTTCTGAAGATTATGCCAAAAATGTGGCCTTGAGAGCTCAAAAGCAATTGTTGACGCACAATGTACAATGATTGACATCAGCCAACTCAGGTGAGCTAAGAATGCGTTGACATATGAAGTATAGGAAAACAAAGTTGAACCTCTCAACTAAAGACAGACAATAACTCAATTTATTTTTTGCATCCTTGGGTTACTAATCACTCCATTTAAGAGGATACTCAACTTTCCACAGAAATATTCAGGTCTGATAGCAGTAAACCTATTAACTACAGAAGGAAGTAAAAAATTCTTTCTTAAATATCATAATTTAATTTGTCGGGATTTCCTAGTAATGTTCTAGATAACCTGATATTCACAATAGGTCATTAACTTATAGCTATCACTAAAGGCGATGAAACACCCCCCCCCCCCCCCACCCCAACATTGCAACATGTATAACTTGGCATATAGTGGCCAATCCGTGTGACTTTTTGGTACTATATCAACAGGGAAAACAGGAGAATTTTCTCCCGCTTCATTTAAGTGTTTTGTCAATTTCTTTGGTAATAATGGACTGATTTTCTACAGATGAATCAGACGGTACCCAACATTTGAAGCACTGTGTCTTTTTTATTTGTTTTGTAGATTTAAAGTGGAATTATGCACATTATTTTTAAGTAAAACTCCAGCTCAAATAGGTGTGTGTAAAAAGGGTAGAGGAAATAATAGCTTTTAACCCAATACACCAAACTCTTCCTGCTACCAGTACGAAATAATAACTTTCCAAATATTACTTTTCTTATTTTGACGGGAATCAATTAAAAAAAAACCAACTGCATGCAGGAGTTGCTTCCCTTCCACTACACTGCCGAAATCTCTACCAACAACAGCAATAACACAAGGGAGATCACTGTGAACAAAGGAACTTTTATTAGTCTATTTGTTTATTTCTAAAGCACCAACTTCAAATACTAATGTGACATTATCATTAATTTAACATATTTAAATGCACAGCAACCGAAAATTGCTTTTATAAAACTATCGCCAAAAATACACTATGTGCAGTAAGATGCGCATAATATCACGTCAATTTCTGCTTGACTATTTTCCACCTAACCCTTAGCCAACTACCACCAATCCATCCTGCAAATCACTGTTGTCCTTGTCTTCTTCTTGTGAAATACTATTGGAACAATTTTAACCAAACTTCACATAAATGTTCCTTAGGTGACACTCATCTTTGACATCTCACAACATATTCACTGGCATGTACTGCATGTCTTTACCCTAAGTCTGCTGTTAGTACTTTAGCACCCCTTTGATTGATAGCTAAGATGTCAAAACTGATTCTGTTAGGCAGTTGAAAGGGAATTATTTAACAGTCCTTTCTGGCAAGCAAACTGTCTAAAACATGTCTGAGTACAAGCAATAAAAGAACACTCAAAACTAAATTCTTGCTTAAGATTTTATTTCAGCACTTCATACATGTGCATCTGTAAAATCCTTCCTTATGTAACAGTTTCATCATGTGTATGTACAGAATATTTATAGTTATATGCGTCTAAAATAATTTTACAATTAATGCTAAACACCTGATTTACAACTTCACATAAAAACATGACCATTGGTTCCTGATAACATGAATCGAAACACAATATCTAAAATGCCCAAGCAATGCACTCAAATGTCTTGTAACAGTATATTGTATCAATCATGTACATGTATCATTCAAAGAGTATAGATCAGATAAAGAAAAATAGAGAAATTCATTAATATATCCAGGAAGTAGATTATCAAATTTAATCGATTTGACCACAATAAATTCAAATCAATATCTATTTGAGATATACGATACAATGAAAGGGGATCTGCTTAATGATGTTTCCATTTTAAGGTGTCAAAAGTGTATTTACTTTCTAAATAGCAAACTTTCTGTGCAAAAAATGCACGAAGACCCTTTGGTCAATAGAGGTAATCACTCCAGCCGAGTTTGAGCCTGCACCCACTGTGTTAGGTATCAAACACAAACTTTCAGCCACGGATCTTATCTCTATATTCATAATTAAAGACTGACTCGTCTGACCTAAGAAAAAGAGAGAGGGTTAACAAAAACACCAGCTATTATTACATTTTGTTTTACAGATACAGGTGCATGATTAAAACATTCACATTTTACCACCACTGTATCCAATGTCAGGCAAAATCATTACAGTTAACACAAAGGTTTCTAACCTTTGTTACTATTTCAAAGCCTCAGGTGATGGAGATTGTATGTATGGTAACTATGGTAATTTAACATCATGCCTACAAGGTGTAAGGGTGCAAACTGTATACTAACTGTAATGATGTCTGCCTGAACGATAAAACTAAACACTCCTCACAATTTCTTGGAAAAAAAGCCAAAATAATTTTTCCACAAAAAACAAACTTCAGCACATGCTTTGCCATATACTAGGAAGTCACAAGTCTTTGTTCTGAATAATGTTATATGCAGTGCATTGTCACCTTCATTACAGAAATTTGCTTACAGACAAAAACTTTGCCTGACTATTGAGCATTTTTAAGCAACAAAATTTGTACCATTTGTTTCAAAAATCAGTGAAACAAGACTGACCCCCATAAAGTAAAAACCATACTGGAAAAAAAACGACTGTTATAGTATGCTAAATATCATTTCAATGTTCTGTATCATGGTAATGTTGTCTATCATGGTAAGTAATTTTGACAAGATTCCTGTAAGACCTTTCAAGCTAAGCTGAAAACAAGGAAAAGCAACAAAAGGGATTTAATTTTGCCAAGACAAAAAATTTTGTTGCTGCATATTCTCTTAGTGTTGCAAATACTTATATAAAGATTTTAAAAAATGCATATAATCAGTTGCAAATATTTTTTCTCAATGAAAGAATTCAAGAAAGATGAATGGATGAACATAGAGATATCGGAAATGACCATACTTCTATTCATATGTTGGTACTCAACTGGAAAAAAGATTATCATTTATAGCTTTTACAAAAGTCTGAGTCACTGACTTAAGCAACTAATGATACACGTTATTTGTTTTTATTAAAACTGGACAAATTCCGACAATGGCCAAAACTTAAATTACACAGCCCCCCTCCCGCTCCCCTCCCATCTCTCACTAGTTTGTGATTTGACTCCCTTGTTGCAATCAGATCATGGAAAATTTTACAGTGAAACTTATTACTGTCTGTTAACTACTAGACAAAAAGCCTCCGAGATTCTGGTATTCACATTCATTGTAGATGTTATTTCGTGATAGGGCAATGACTTACAAAACTATTATGTGCTACCCTACATATTTTTCTAGTTGAAAGAAGTCTGAAATGATTTCCCCTGCTTTTATTTGTGAGCAAATTACTTTAATCAAACCTTAAAATGATACACTCTAGTACTCTAGTCAGACATGCAAGTCTGTGCTATAAAAAAATTTAATGTACACAAAGCAAACAGAGCTGAGACATGGATTAAATTAGGGCTGAGACGCTTCCAATTCTATTTTAATCTTTCAAACTTACATCACTACTACAGTAAGCTCCTGGAATCCTTTCTCTCTATATAACCAGACACTATGCTGGAACATGACTGTGAAATACTGAAAACTGTATAAATTTGAACATTTTTCATCAAAGGACATTTACTACTTTTTGTGGTAAAATAAATTTCAAATCTTTAAATAAATTACATGTAAAATAGTAACTCAATACATCAGACTTGATCTAGATCTGGTCACATCCCTAATTTATGGCTAAAGCAAAACTACAAACAGCTTGAGATCTAGACAAACTTAACAACAAACCATTAACATATTTTCAACATTGCATATCAGTTATATAATAGCTTAAACAAAATGTCTGCATTCAATGTCCTTCTTTTATTCCTTGGTGAAATTCTTTTCTTATATGAACCAAATGCTACCAAATGAAAAAAATGTCCTTATCACTCACATAAAACAAATGTTGCAACCAATCTGTATCTTTATCAATTGTTGGGACGTTTGGCCTGATTGCAATGCAAAGTGACCTTTAAACCTTCTGACATCAATAATTTGCCAAAATTTAGAGATTAGCTTGAGACAATAATAAATCTGCCATGGCCAAATTTTTTTAATTAATACTGTACCTTTCATGCAGCAGTATTTTCATAATTGACGATGCAGGGGTAGTATAGACTGTGTGCTAATGTATCAAGCAATAAATTTACCCCCCCCTGCTGCAAGTAAGGTCATGTTTTACACTAGTGATGAATGGATAATGGCCGCAATAACCCAATACTTCATATTTGTTATTTGTAAATGTTTTACCATGCCAAATTTATTCTTTTTTTAACATGTATACTTACTGATTACCGACCATATTGTTTAAAAACACCATGAATTAAAGTAGTATGCTTCAATAAACGAGACAGGGAAGAAAGCATATACTTCACATTTTCATTTACAGTATTTTAAGACAGTTACACCATGCTGTTACATCTTAACATCTGGCTACAAATGAGTATTTTGTGCTGATCTTGCCTGATTGTTTCAGGTTTTTCTGGAGTATTTCAATCACGACAAGCAGAAATGTAATTAAATCAATGTGTTTGGAAGAGTGTGTGTCAGAATCATTGTTAACCTTTGTTCTGCAGTTAAAATGACAACTTCCCCACAAGAGTCCACAAGACAAGAACATCATGAATCACTGCTGGTCAAGAAAGCAATAAGCATCAAATTTTTGCAAATGCACCGCTCAAATCATTGATGTCCTAAATACAAAATTCAGCTATGACATTGCAGCACACCGCCTTGAATTTCTGTCAACAGTACCATTTGTGTTAGTTCATATTAAAGTTACATTTGATGCTTTAACTATACAAAATGTATTACTAAACAGCTGTCAGTGAAATTGTGCCTCCCTTCCTATGCAAAAATCAACGCTTAACACATTCAATTGCTTTACATCATTTTCTAACAGACTTTTATAAATTTCCATCACAAAAATGAGCAGAACTATTACATTCTGCACAAATAGGTAAACAAAATGTACAAATTAGTAAAGCAGTGGTAGAGCTGACAATTAACAATACAGACTAAACATTATAAAGAAATAAGATGGTTACAAAAAACACCAAATACTTTGCAAATAAAAGCAATAACAATGATATGATATACCAACAGTAAGCAGCTGTAGCATAACTCAGCTGCCTTAATGGACCAAATGACTTTACATGTGCCACAACACTTTTATGCTGATGGAAAGAAAAACCAATGTGCCACAGAGAAAATATTATACAATATTTTTCTTGATTTATTCTTACTTAATGACCAGCTAATGCTCCCCAAGACAAATATCCTTCAATTTGCATTTTGCATCCTTTGTATGGAATCAGTGGTTGAGTATTAAACCTCATGTCAGAACACTAAATGCTTTGGATATAAAAACAAGACTCATAAAGGCCAGTATCGCTCTACTGAGCTGACTGGACTGTACTGAGTAAGTTTTGTGAAAATCTTTTGGAAAATAAAGACCTGTTATCAAGGTTTTTTAATAATTGGCTGTAGAACAACTGGTTTTCCCATGGCATGGCTGAATTTCACAGGTCATCAACAGGTTGCAGGCAAACTTCTGAGCACGTTTTGTGAAAATCATACAGAAAATAAGACCTGTAGTGTGTTGTCAAGGTCTTACAACTACAAAATGCATGCCTCCCTCACTGGATAGCCATAGGGGAAAATTTCACTGTCACTGTGACCTTGAACTTTGATCTACTGTTCTCAAAACAATAGGAATAATCTGTTTTATAAGACCAATCATGAAGTTTGAAGGCTGTGGGTCATATGGATCTCCAGTTATTGAGTGGAAACAGTTTTCACAGTTCTGGTCACTGTGACCTTGACCTTTGACCAAAAAAAAACAATAGGAATGATCTCAGTAAGACCAATCATGCTATGAAGTTTGAAGGCTGTTGGTCAATCAGATCTCAAGATATTGAGCGGAATCAATTTTCAAAGTTTGGGTCATTGTGACCTTGACTTTTAACCAACTGACCCTGAAAACAATAGGGAGCCTCTACTCAGAAAAACCAATCATCCTATCAAGTTTGAAGACTGTTGGTCATACAGATCTCTTGATATTGAACTGAGATTTTCAAAGTTTGGGTCAATGTGACCTCGATCTTCAACCCACTTACCCACAAAACAATAGGGATCATCTACAAGTTGCAGGCAACATACTGAATAGGTTGATGAAAGTTAAATGAAAATTGTGATCTGTAGAGCATCATCATGGAAAATCAGAGGTCACTGTGACCTTACCCTTTGACCCCCAAAGCAATAGGGATCATCTACATGAAAACTGTGACCTGTAGAGTGTTATCAAGGTAAAGCTTATGGACATATGGGTAACAGACAAACCACCATGGCATAAGCTCTGCTGGACTTCATACAGAACAGCTAATAAACAAGATGCTAAAATACTGCAAGGCAATACACAATTCCCCAACAGCCACTGTAACACATATGATTAAACTTTGGGATGTATAAATTATGACTGTGACCCACTTAAAGAATGCGACAATTGGCTGAAATCACCAATCTGAGAAATATGCAATGGACCTGAAAAAAACAATGTGTATTGCCTTCTTGTTGGCATCTATTAACATGCCACGTTTCTTGAAATTTGGACTTAATGCCTGCCACAGATTTCCCACAGACAGACAGATGGACAGGTGGAGAGTAAACCTATAGCTAGCCTCTTCCAGCTAATCAAGCAGGCCATTAATGATATAAAGTGTAGATTTGATATGAAGATGTGGAACAAAGTGATACAACTCTTTCATGACAGAACCATATAGCCAGGAAGTAAGGCTAATGTTTTTTTTATGTTATTTAAAGGAAAACAAAGTTTGCATCTGCTCAATTAGTATTTATTCTTTATTCTTAAAAACAATGTCATAAGGTGTATTTGTGCCTTCAAGTCGCAACCTAAATTTGATTAAGTTTGACTTCAATGCTACATGGCTCCAGATTTGTTTCCGCAAAAATGATACTATGTATGATAGTGGGTGGGGTAAGTATGATCTATCACCCACATTGTAAACAACCACATCTAAGGTATAGGCAAACAACATCAAAATCAATATTTCTTAAACTTAGTGTAGGTTCTCATGGAACGTTGTCTCTAAAACTGGGTAGTAATGTTTTCTTTATCTAAACAAATTTGACCACAACTTGTTCTCTAAATGAAATTTAAGTTAAAATTCCTAAATATTTTCTAGGTTAAACAGACCCCCACCCAACTGCACTAATACATCTCTTTGATCTGTATTACTGGAAGGAATTATGTTCTATCAAAAGGGAATGTGTAAAATATTTGTAACACTTCATAACCATATTAATCTTGGACAAAAATGGCCTCAACTGACAAGAAATACAAAAATTTATGTTAGATAATATTTCGAAACATTTTCTAATAATAAATTAATAATAAATGGCAGTGAACAGTCTAAATAAATACTTCTGTAGAATTACACTTGAATACATGACTTTGAAAGCATTCAAAGAACTAGTAGTAATTAGATGATTCTTATCCACAAAGAGGGAGAGAGGGAAAAATAAAAAATATTTTAGACAGGAACATCTAAGAACAATGGAAACTAATATGGCAAGACTTAGATAAATCTAAATTGCTTGTTTTTCTCTAACCATTAATGCAACATTTACTTGACAATGCTGATGGTGGAAATTGCACTACATTTACAAGGCTAGGAGGAAGTGTTCCTGAACCAAAGAGGCTCGGTAACAGAGATTAACAATGAAATTGAGGCCATTTCTGCCCAAGAGCAACATGACATTTTCCTAAAAATTGAACATAAAAATAATCAGCTCCAAAATATAACACTTTACATATAAGCACACATATGGCATATTTAACAAGCTATTTACCACATTCTTTATACATATTTCATCTGCCTTGTAATGAATTTATATAACTTCTGCAAACCAAAAAATGCCACTATTTTCCATGATTTCAAAATTGAACTTTCAGGCATCTACCGTAAGCAAAAGAATGCAGGACCAATAATACAGGGTTACTATTATAGACAGAACTGCACATGCACAACTGAGTGAGTAACTTTGTATTTGTTTTTAATACATATGGACTTAAATCCTGTCTTTATATGGGATACATTACTCGAGAGCATTGGCAAAATTAATTAAAAGTGAACATTTACAAGCATGAAAAAACTGACAATTTTTTTAACAAAATGAAAATTACACTGACTGTATGTGCAGTGTTTGGGGTTAAAACTAAAATTTGCGCTAAAAACAGTCTGTAATAATAACAGCACAAGTTAAAAGATTCCTTAACTATAAAGACAAAATAAATAAACTGAGCTTTCAAATACACTGAAATATGAGTAATAACACTTCAAGATTATGCACATCCTATTTCATTATATCAGCCAACTATGTACATATTTATATAATACAGAATGTTTCATGAGCTGACAACTATTCATGTCTATTACACATATGTGGTTACTGATTTGTGTTGTCTTAACTCAACACGAAAATGGCACATCTGTTCGACTGTATCTAGAAAATATTCAGAAGGATTTTAAACCAAGCAAATTTAGTGTATCTTAACAATCTTTTAAAATCTTATAACAAACTTAACAACAGAAGATGGGTATACTGTTCATGTATTTGGTTGATTTATTTTATTACAATTTCCGTCATGTTGTACCAGATTAGGAAGAAGCAAGGCTAATTTGTAGTTTTCTCTTTAACAAAACTTAACAAATATAAAACTGCATGCACCTCTGTTCAACTTTTTAACCTATCACATATTGTTAACTGAACAGATTTATTTATCATTGATTTTGTTCTAAAACAAAACTGTAAACAAATGGAAAATGATTGCCAAACAGTGTTTAAACAAATTTCAACCTTGCCTCACACTGACAACTGATGGATAACAAAGTTTGTACTGGATAGTTTCAGAGTTAAAACAATCATTGCAATGAATAGTTTCCAGAGAAAGAGAGATCATAGAAAGTATTCACATTCTGAATGTATTCCAAATAAACTCCAGTATTCTGTCATCATCTAATTTTAATCAAACTTGTGTATAATTAGTTTCATAACAAGAGCTGTCCCTCACAAGTGACGAATGCCCCCGAAAGAGGTGCCTCACAGTCTGTGTCCTCTCCATGTGCTCAATAAATGTGCTATGTAATTTTAAAATCCTTCCATGCATGACACAGTAACCATGCATACAGTTTTCTATTACTTTAAACACTAAGTGTGACCTTGACCTTTGAGGTAGGGACTTGGGTCTTGCACGCGACACATCTGCTTGATGTGCTAGACATTTGTGCCAAGTTATTTTAAAATCCTTCAAAGCATGATAAAGTTATAGTCCGGACAGAAATGTATGCATATATACAGGATTCCATTACCTATAAACTCTAACTGTGACCTTGACCTTTGAGGTAGGGATGTGGGTCTTGCACGCGACACGTCATCTTGATGTGCTTGACATTTGTGCCAAAGTATTTTAAAATCCTTCAATGCATGACAAAGTTACAGTCCGGACACATATGTGTGCATATATGCATATATAGAGGAATCCATTACCTTCAAACTCTAAGTGTGACCTTGACCTTTGAGCTAGGGACATGGGTCTTGCACGCGACACGTCATCTTGATGTGCTAGACATTTGTGCCAAGTTATTTTAAAATCCTTCAATGCATGACAAAGTTACAGTCCGGACACGATTGTGTGCATATATAGAGGATTCCATAACCTTCATACTCCAAGTGTGACCTTGACCTTTGAGGTAGGGATGTGGGTCTTGCACGCGACACGTCGTCTTGATGTGCTTGACATGTGTGCCAACTTATTTTAAAATCCTTCAATGCATGACAGAGTTACAGTCCGGACACGAATTGTAAGTGGGTACGCACAGATGGACGGATGGTGCGATTTTAATATGCCACCCTTCGGGGGCATAAAAATACTTGTAAGCAGTAACACTGCATTTTTTCTTCTTCTCTGTATAGGTTAGTAATCAAACTGTACATGTGTTTATGATTACAAAATGCCAGTCAGAACAGCTTCAAGTTCTACCAAAATAACATGTCACAAGAAATGCGGCAATGCCGCCAAACCAGATTTTCAACAGCGCCTGTAGAAATTCTAGAATTTAATAATACTTTATTAAAAAAACAAGTTACAAAGTAGACATGAAATAATATATCATATCTTTTTTAAATTACCTCCAAAGATGATATGACCTTTGACTGCCAAATCAAGTTAAAATCATGTAAACAGGATTTTCAATGTTAATGTCACTGTGACCTTGACCTTGGAGCCAGCCATGCGGAACATGCGTTCTGCACGTCATCTTGATGTGGTAAACATTTGTCTGAAGTTTCATCAAAATTCTTCAAAGGGTTGAAGAGTTACAGAGCGGACAGGATTTTCAATGTTAATGTCACTGTGACCTTGACCTTGGCCAGCCCGCCACGCCCGGAACATGCGTTCTGCACGTCATCTTGATGTGGTAAACATTTGTCTGAAGTTTCATCAAATTTTCAAAGGGTTGAAGAGTTACAGAGCGGACACAATTTCGTTTGACGCCCGCCCATCCGCCCATCCGCCCATCCGCCCGCCATACCCCAATCTAATAACCAGGATTTTCAAAATTGAAAACCTGGTTAAAAAGAAGCGAGGGAAATCCCCACTGTTGTGAACACCGAACTACCAATGAAATTCTTTGTTATTGTAATGTATTTAAAACAATGTTAATATGTATTAAATGTGACCTATGCCTATTTACAAGCCAAGTGAGGTGCAATGAAATGTTTTGTCTACATTTACAGGCAGATATATTTTGTTTCTGTACAATGAATTGGTTACCTGATTTACACACTACATCTTCTGTTCACTTTTCTCATTTACACGGCTTCTGTGTTGTGAATGAATGGAAATGTTCTACAACAAGAACTATGAAGAATGTTTGATGGTCTTACACAGTAACCCCAGTCATCTAATTATCATTCAAACACTTCAGAAATCATCACACATACTTCATCAGTTTTCATATGTTTTCTTACTTGCACAATACCAACATATTCCCAGAAATTTTAAGCACATTTCATTGTTATGTAATGTTAGTAAAATTGATTTTTCATAACAGAATAAGTATGTTTTTAGTAACCTTCAAACATCATGGATGATTCAAATTGTAACACCAATTGTAGAAATGAACTTTTTATTATCTAAGTAATATCTGCACAATTTTTTAAAACAGAACATAATCTAGCTTTTGTAAAAGTTAGTTTGGTGAAAAAATACAAAATCCGATTAAGAAATGTCATATAATTATGCCATAGATAAAAATTATCATGCAAATCCAATGATGAAATACATCTGGGATAACAGTTATTCAGGATAACAATTATCATGTACATCCATGATAACAACCATTTTGTACATCTGAGGTAACCCTTACTACAGGATAACAAATTATCATGGACACCAAGGATAACAACTACCATGTGTCTCCAAAATAATAATTATCATGTTCTTTCAGATTTAACCTTATTACGTACATCAATTCAGGTTAATAATTATCATGAACACTGATAAGTGATAACAATTATGATGTATACCCCGGAAATCAATTATATATACTTAGAAGACCTTTGAATTCAATTTGTCTTCGAATGTTACATGAATTTATAATTCTGCTGATGACACTGGCTGACTTTTATACCCTACACATATTTAAAAACAATATACTCAGTTAAAATACTAGTTATAACTACCCTTGTATAAATTAGAAATCAGTACAGTTTTTCATTCAATAATTTGTAAACATATATGCTAGTACACAGACAATCCTAAACAGTTCAACCGTTAATCCTTATACATCCCAAATACACAACCAATTATACATGTTTTATACAGACACTGTATCAAAACACCAGCATTTATCATATCTAAGTATAAATTTAAAAATCCTTCAATACCTTCACCTGTTTAATTCAAATAAAATTATTCCGAAAGTTATTATTACACTGTTAAGTAATAGTCATTTAATTCCCACGCCTTCGAGACTTTGATTCTGTTTGAGCCGCATGTATGCCCTATCATCCAGTCTGCATGTACTCAAAAATTAACAACAACAACAACTTTATCACTTTCTCTGATTATGTAATATTTGTATTCTTTTAAAACCTATATACACAAATTCAATGTGCACAATTTAATTGTCACCAGAATTTGATGTTACAAAAACATTACACTAATGTATCACAGCTAGATAGGTTTATACAACAGCGTGGTAACGTATTTTTTACGAAATCTGTGTGTTGCACTTAATACCATAACACCATCCTAAAAAGAAAAGAAGAAGAAATTAGTTACATAAATGATTTTACATTTACCATTAGGGTTATCACTGAACGCGATTAAAAGACCCCCCACAAACGCACCTTGTCACAAGAAATGACTTCACTCATTACCATAGCTTCACTAACTTTATGATTAACAGTTGAACAGGCTCATTTGAAATCCACCATACAAAGTTGACACAAAATTAACTTACATGACCTTTGATCACTAAATGTCACCTTGACATTGAATTAAGACAGCTAAGATACACCCTATGAACCTAATCTTGATATGGTGAACATTTGAGTCAAGTTTAATGAAAAATCCCACAAGGGGCTTGGGAGAGATAATCTTATGACCCAGACTTGATGACAACCCTTCAAGGGGTTCAAGATATATGGAGAAGACCTCTAAGTTTATGGAGCGGACCGCTAAGTGTGAACTTGACCATGGCCAAACAGCGTTGAAACAGGATTTCTGCACATAAACATTTGACCCAAATTTGATGTAAATCCTTCAAAGGGTTTGTTTAGGAGATATGGAGCAAACATGAAAACTGACCAACCGACAAGCTGACTTCTATATATCCCGACAAACTCCAAACTTTGTTTGTGGGGGTATAATAATAGGTCAACTGAAACATATAGTAATTGTTCTTGAGACACCTCCATAAACATGTGCTATTAAGAGCAAGGTGAACTTTGGCTTTTATAGGATGCCATACCCAAAGACACACCTCATTTAGCCTGACCAGGGATGGCACACCAAGTCCTTGTGATAAAGCGTGTACAGCAGCCATTCATAATAGCATTTTACAATCAATTTTAAAAGTACCTGCACATGCAAATAAACTTTATAATAAGAAATTTCACTGCATATCTCTACAGGCAATATAGATTTATGAATTATATCAACAGTAAATTAGCCATTTCTCATTAATTAGTAAGTTAATAGCAACTTGTCGGCACACATTTAAACTTTCATATAAATAACAAAGTACACACAAGTTTTGTTTGAAAACACACCTTTCTCGACACTTTTCCATTTTCTAGATGAATGAGATAATACACAGAACATGCAAATACATGCTATTATTATTCCATTTACAATAGTATTGACTTCAGGAAGCCATTTTTGGGTGTGCAAGAAGTTGCAAAAGCTATTCATATTCCCCTGCTAAAGCTCAAGTAAACATGTCTGATTTTTATATCTAATGGAACTTTTGCATGTGTCTTGCACATTGCATTTCACAATGTAATGTTTTACAAATTGTTTCCTTGGTTATAGAAATTACCTTGATTGACAGAGCATACAGATGATTTAGCATCACATGATTTGGTTCCGGTAACAATGTTGGTTCACACTGAAAACAAAATGTGACATTAAAACAAATAATGTAATGGTGCATACAGTATTTCATTTAAAACATTATCTTATTTTGTGACAAAATACATTTTTATCTATAAACCGAAACACTCTAGCATTTTAAACAAGTTTTAAATGTAAAGAAGGAATAAAATTTGTTGCTGACTGAAAAGTTTAAGATCTCTTAGAATCAATCTAAGCTTGTCATTGGTCTGAGCATGCAAGCGTGGAATTTTCTAACTGCTGCTAACTACCTCCCTTGAAGAAAGTTCATAATCTGTCTGTATAAATACAGTTGACTCTCGTTATCTCGAATTCCAAGGGACCAGACCTTTTACTTCGAGATAAACAAAGTTCGAGGTAAGAGGGGCTTTTAGTTGTTGGTTTTTTTGGACGTATATGAACGAAAAGTGCACAAAATTCCCTGTTTCAAGACAGACAACTATTTGTATTTATTTTATTGATGCAAATTTTCCCTGAAACATTGGAACACAAATTCAATTTTAATTACATTTTATTTTTGCATATACCCAAACAGCCCTTAGTAATAAATATCAAGCACATCTACAAACTTGTATTGGCCTGAGCGAAAACAAAAGTACGCGTCGGGCGAAAGTGAAAGTAGCGTTTCTTGAACCGGAAGTCAGAACATTCGTATATTCTAAACATAAGAACAGCAACTAACTACAAAACAAAATATTTACAGACTGATAAATTCGTTCAGAAATCATCTTTTTTTATAAAACCATATAACTATTATCATTTAACCTCTCAAATAAATCAAGTCTTTAAAGTAATTACCGCTTTTTTCATCATTAATTACACGTAGTCACCGGCAATTAAAGTAAATCCATGGGAAACAAACAACAATCATTACGACACGTGTGATTTCATGACACATCTCACCCTTGCTTTGACCCGCCGCACCTTTGATCCGTCGGCGACTTTCGCACTTCGACTTTAACGAGTTGACAATACACTGGAATTCGATTAGCGGGACCAAAAAATCCCTTCGACACATCCGGAGTCTCGATATGTCAAATTTTGTCTTAAAAGGAGTTAAAGTACATAGATAAAGAAGGAAATTTGACGGGACTTTAGAATTCCTCCGACTTAAACGGAAATTCGAAGTAAGCAAGTTTGAGATACTGAGAGTCAACTGTATATTACAAGGGTACATTGACATCACCTTGTTTCAGTAAAAGCACTACTTAGCATATATGACCATTGCTACAGACTGAATAAAGGCAGACAATGTAAGTAACGTCAGTAAACGATTCACCCCAAAAGGAAAGAAAGTGTTTCGACTTACATGTGCTGGTGTGTCTTTATTCAGTATAACTTGAAGTAAGTGTGGAGGTAGTATTGGAGGACCACTTTGTTTCTCTCCTGGTCGTCTCACTGGGATTTCCTGGGCATAATCACCTGGCGGCGACCCTGATAAGTCTGTCGCTATAAAACATTTAATGTAACAGCTACATAATTATAACATATTGGAAGTATTTGCGTGTAAAATACAGTTAGTTACCAAATGCAAGTGGGAACCAAAACAGTTGCATGGTACAAAATGCTCATAACTTCTTTCTATGAACAGCCTTCCTTTTTTCATACAACAGGCAATTCGAGCTACAACATGAAACATGACACTCTGACATGACATAAAACTGCATTTTTTACATGTATGTTTTTCAACTATCTTTGTATCTGTACTTTTCTAACTTTTTTCCAAGCCAAAGAAGAAAATCACTCAATGCTGTCTTTTATCAATTGATTTCACACTACTGAAGGTGCTTATAACATACCACAAATCAAAATTCAAGTGTTCTGCAAACTCGAGAGATTTTCAAGTAAACAGAGTTACAAAGAGAATTTTATTTACATGTAATTCAAATTCGCATAAAACAGTAGTTGCTGACTTTGGCAAAAGTGCATGTTTCATTATATAATCAGTGCAAATGGGCACAAACATGCAATCTGCAAAAGCATACTTCATTCTTAATGACTTTCAAGAAAAGATGAAATACAGGCAAGATTAAGTAGATTATTTCTATTTTCAGCAAAATGTAAAGTGACGATAAACTAAAATTGTGACCATAGAAGGATGCCCCCACTTTCCACCCTTGTCACAAAACAAGAACAAATTTCCAGAACTTTGCTCTCACTGAGAGAAGACACTAACAAAACTCTGTCCAGTTTGATGTAAAATACATAATTGTTTTAGTCTATTTCCATCACTGATTGTAATACATGTAGGCTTAATAGTGAGGGCAAAAGCAAATATAGGCCATATAGATGTTTGGATAGAAATAGTTGGTAGATAGCAAAAATTCTAATGTATGTTTCAATTACATCTGACAAATTATTGTAAATTTTATCTATTTTTGAAGTGGATGTGGCAATTATCAGATTATATGTGACAAATTGTTTTAAGTTATTCTTAAAATTGTCAGTTTTTGTAGGCCTGGAGCAATAAGTCTGCTAACTGTACCCTTATCGTCAGGAAGAGCCCTTCATTTAATACAATAAATTCTGGCAAAAATTCAATCCAGTATTATAATCAACAAAGTAACTATAACACACAATTATTTTTTATTCATTCATGGACAATAACTAGCATTTGGTCTGGACTGTTTCAACTTCAATTTCTATAGGAACTGGTAAAACAATTAGTGACGGTAACAGATTTTTTTTGTTAGTTATATCGGAACAAACAAAAGCCATGGCCAATTCCCCTAAAAAAGGCAAGTTTTTTGTGTGAAAGGTGGCCACATGCAAGGGTCTTGATCTAATAAATAATGTGCGTATGTGCAGCTGAAGATTTGCTGAATTCCAGCAAGAGGTTGCTGTGAAATAGTGCGGACACAAATGGATATGCCTGTGGTTGCTGAAAAATAGCATGGACACTAACTTACATGAATTTCACCCTGTGGTTGGTGATAAATAGGACAGAAACACAGACAAATATCAAAGGGCAATTACTCTGAACTAGATGGGTGTTCAGTAGAACACTTGTGTCGCCCTCTTATGCTTTGTCAGAATAACCAACAATTTTGTGACAAAATCTAAGTGTAAAAAGGGGCATAACTCTGTCAAATATGACCTTGACCAACAAACTTTGGCGGCATCATGACCCTTATGTCATAAGCAATACAATTTGAAAGTTTGATGAGGAAATCTTAAGAAATGGCAAAGTTATAGCCAACATTAAGTTTTCGCGACAAAATCTAAGTACAAAAAGGGGTATAACTCTGTCAAATAAGACCTTGACCTTCAAAATCTGGCGGCATCACAACCCTTTTGACATAGGCAATATAATTTGAAAGTTTGATAAAGAAATCTTAAGAAATGGCAAAGTTATAGCAAAAATCTAAGTATATAAAGGGGCATAACTCTGTCAAATATGACCTTGACCTATAAACTTTGGCGGCATCACAACCCTGATGTCATAAGCAATGCAATTTGAAAGTTTGATGAAGAAATCTTAAGAAATGGCAAAGTTATAGCCAACGTTAAGTTTTCGTGACAAAATCTAAGTACAAAAAGGGGCATAACTCTGTCAAATATGACCTTGACCTACAAAATTTGGCGGCATCAAAACCCTTTTGACATAAGCAATACAATTTGAAAGTTTGATAAAGAAATCTTAAGAAATGGCAAAGTTATAGCAAAAATCTAAGTATAAAAAGGGGCATAACTCTGTCAAATATGACCTTGACCTACACAATTTGGCGGCATCACGACCCTTATGTCATAAGCAATACAATTTGAAAGTTTGATGAAGAAATCTTAAGAAATGGCGAAGTTATAGCCAACGTTAAGTTTTCATGACAAAATCTAAGTACAAAATGGGGCATAACTCTGTCAAATATGACCTTGACCTACAAAATTTGATGGCATCATGACCCTATTGTCATAAGCAATACAATTGTAAAGTTTGATGAAGAAATCTTAAGAAATGGCAAAGTTATAGCCAACGTTAAGTTTGTGTGACGGACGGACCGACGGACGAACAAAGCGATCCCTTTGTATCGCCTTTTCTCCGAAAGGGTGACACAAAAATCATTGAAGCGGAACATGCTGCGGAACATGCTGATAATATGTGCATGTCCTCTTGACTGTGATGAAGTGTATGAAGTTTCACTGAATTTCAATCAGCGGCTCCCAAGAAATAGCTTGGACAAGAATTGGCGATGGATGGAGGCAGATCATAACAATAACCCTAACTCCGCCCCAGCCAAGCAGAGGGATAACAAATCAGATTGAACTTTGAAAGATTTTGAAAAACAGTTGTCAACCTGGACTAATTTAGTCTCATATTAGTATATTAATTTCATGAACTTGGTAGGAATACTAAATACACACATATGTACATAAAGTGTCTATTTATTTTCAGAAATTATTTCCCATATATGACATGAGACAAGTATCTAAATCTACACAAGGCCAAAAACTGTGTTACATGTACCACTGTGTAAATTGCACCAGTATTTTATATTAATTATTCTCGGAAAAAAAATCTCGGAAACAAGAATAAAAAGTAACTTGAAATTCAATCTATATCACTGTATATTTTGATTTAAGCAGTCTTTCATACTTTAAACTTTCAAAAATCTATGTTAACAAATTAAGACTTAAACCAGAGCTATCACTAAATGTGATTAATACCCCCAAAAGGATTGCTTTATAAACTGAAGAAGTTCGTAGTAACATAATACCTTGCAAACAAACTAAAAAGAGATATTGTTCTTAGAAGTTCCTCTCATTGTGCTTGACCATTGTATGAAGTTGTATTGAATTCCAACTTGTAGTTTTGAAAAATGCTCCAGACAGGGAAAAGTAACAAAGGGCAATAACACTGTAATTAGTCAAAATGGAGTTATGGTTCCTGTGCACTGCACTCCCTCTCACTGTGCTTGACCATTGTATGAAGTTGTATTCAATTCCAACCAGAAGTTTTCAAGTTATGCTCCGGACAAGGAAAAGTAACAAAGGGTAATAACTATGTAATGAGTCAAGATGGAGTTATGGTTCTTGTGCACTGCACTTCCTCTAAATGTACTTGACCATTGTATGAGGTTGTACTGAATTCCAACTAGTAGTTTTCAAGTTATGCTTCGGACAAGGAAAAGTAACAAAGGGCATAACTCAGTAAATATTCAAGATAGAGTTATAGTTCTTGTACACTGCACTTCCTCTGAGTGTGCTTGATCATTGTATGAAGTTGTATTGAATTCCAACCAGTAGTTTTCAAGTTATGCTCCGGACAAGGAAAAGTAACAAAGGGCAATAACTCTGTAATTAGTCAAGATGGAGTTATAGTTCTTGTGCACTGCACTTCCTCTCAATGTGCTTGACCATTGTATGAAGTTGTATTGAATTCCAACTAGTAGTTTTCAAGTTATGCTCCGGACAAGTAAAAGTAACAAAGGGCAATAACTCAGTAAATACTCAAGATAGAGTTATAGTTCTTGTACCTGCCTTCCTCTGAGTGTGCTTGACCATTGTATGAAGTTGTATTGAATTCCAACTAGTAGTTTTCAAGTTATGTCCGGACAAGGAAAAGTAACAAAGGGCAATAACTCTGTAATTAGTCAAGATGGAGTTATGGTTCCTGTGCGCTGCACTTCCTCTCAATGTGCTTGACCATTGTATGAAGTTGTATTGAATTCCAACTAGTAGTTTTCAGTTATGCTCCGGACAAGGAAAAGTAACAAAGGGCAATAACTCTGTAATTAGTCAAGATGGAGTTATAGTTCTTGTGCACTGCACTTCCTCTCAATGTGCTTGACCATTGTATGAAGTTGTATTGAATTCCAACTAGTAGTTTTCAAGTTATGCTCCGGACAAGGAAAATGCAACAGACCGCCCGACCGACCGACCGACCGACCGACCAACCACCGGGTGACTCCTATATACCCCCCTAAACTTCGTTTTGGGGGTATAAAAACAGCATGCTTTTTTCATACTTCGATTAGACCTTAGAACTGTGTAAGCTTACCACCATATTTTTCAGTCTATTATCTACCCTTTTGGATTGAGGTAACTTATCACAATACACTTGAATAGAGTAAAAAGACCAGGTACTACTCTGTGTCACAGTCACATGTCACCAGCACTTTCATTTGTTTTTTAAATCATTCACTTCTTAAAATGTGTGTCACCTACATAGATTTCAACTCGCCTGAGACCACTGACGTTGTTGAGGGGTTAAGAGTCACTGACTTTAAATCACTGTGACCTCTCATCGAGTGAGGGTCATGGATTTGAGCCCTGCTACTGACTGTGTCTCTTTATGTGAGACAGTTGGCAGTTGCTTATGGAAGAAAGGAGTCTAGTACTGGTTCTTCCAAGGAACAATAGTGAGGTAAACTGACAGCCTGTAAAAATGACTGAAATACTGTTGAAACAGGCGTTAAACTTATACAACAACTCTCTCAATACATTTCTACTTTCAAGATACACTGTAACACAAAACACTTGTTAGTACAAGAAGCTGAGAAGCAAACAAAACTAGCATGCCATTACATTTCTTCCACTATCTGTAAATCCTGTTCGAGTTGTTTATACCGACTATATGGTATGTATGGTTACAATGTACAGCTAGATGCAGGACCATGCTTTGTTAAGATCAACAAATTAAAGCACTTTTTTTTTAATTTGCACATGCCTTTTAAATATATTGTTTATATAAAACTAGAGCTATCACTAAATGTGATTAATACCCCCAAAAGACTGCTTTATAAACTGAGAAAGTTCGTAGTAACAGAATACCTTGCAAACAAACTAAAAAGAGATATTGTTGTTGGCAATAACTCTGTAATTTGTCAAGATAGAGTTATGGTTCTTGTACACTGCACTTCCTCTCATTGTGCTTGACCATTGTATGAAGTTGTATTGAATTCCAACCAATAGTTTTTGAATAATGCTCCGGACAAGTAAAAGTAACAAAGGGCAATAACTCTGAAATGAGTCAAGATAGAGTTATTGTTCTTTCACACTGCACTTCCTGTCATTGTCCTTGACAATTTTATGAAGTTGTATTGAATTCCATCCAGAAGTTTTCGAATAATGCTCCGGACAAGGAAAAGTAACAAAGGGCAATAACTCTGTAATGAGTCAAGATTGAGTTATGGTTCTTGTGCACTGCACTTCCTCTCAATGTACTTGACCATTGTATGAGGTAATATTGAATTCCAACCAGTAGTTTTCAAGTAATGCTCTGGAGAAGAAAAAATAACAAGGGGCAATAACTCTGAAAATACTCTAGACATAGTTATGGTTCTTGCACATTGCACTTGCTCTCATTGTGCTTCATCATTGTATGAAATTGTATTGAATTCCAACCAGTAGTTTTCAAGTTATGCTCCGGACAAGGAAAAGCAACAAAGGGCAATAACTCTGTAATTAGTCAAGATGGAGTTATGGTTCTTCTGCACTGCACTTCCTCTCAATGTGCTTGACCATTGTATGAAGTTGTATTGAATTCCAACCAGTAGTTTTCAAGTTATGCTCCGGACAAGGAAAAGTAACAAGGGCAATAACTCTGTAATTAGTCAAGATGGAGTTATAGTTTTTGTGCACTGCACTTACTCTCAATGTGCTTGACCATTGTATGAAGTTGTATTGAATTCCAACCAGTAGTTTTCAAGTTATGCTCCGGACAAGGAAAACTAACAAAGGGCAATAACTCTGTAATTAGTCAAGATGGAGTTATAGTTCTTGTGCACTGCACTTCCTCTCAATGTGCTTGATCATTGTATGAAGTTGTATTGAATTCCAACAAGTAGTTTTCAAGTTATGCTCCGGACAAGGAAAATGCAACAGACCGACCGACCGACCAACCACCGGGTGACTCCTATATACCCCCCTAAACTTCGTTTTGGGGGTATAATTATGATGTAACTACAGACAATTCTCAAGTATATAATCATTTCAAGAAAGCTTTCATTTTCACAATAGAGCATCAATTTTAAATTCATTTAAAAATACTCTATAGTACTGCATCAAGCATTTTGGTTAAAAATACATGTGGTAACTTTCCTTATAAATACATATCCTTCAAATGAAGAATAAAATTTAATGCTATATATGCATTTCCATGCCAACTACTTACAGTGTTTATTTTTATGTGTGACGTTCACGCTATCTATTGCTAATGCTTCGAAGACCTCAAAGTCCGATTTTTTCACAGTCACTACATTATTAAGAGATCCAAGACTGTTTGCACTCGTAGGCTGAAAGTACATTACACAGGAAATAAACAGAGGAAAAAAATACAACATTGCATGCACTGGAGCTGTACTTACTCTGTTTATTTTTAGAACTCGAAGTATTGACACTGTCTAGTGCTAGAGCTTCAAACACCTCAAAGTCGGATTTTTTCACCGCCACTATGTTATTTAATGTACCGAGATTGTTTGACGTTGAAGGCTGAAATGCAAACAGTGCAGAGCCAGAGGTCTTCATTAATCACTGATTTCTGACTTGAAAGCAAATCTGTTTTTCTAGAGTGAAGTTCAAAATGCATTCACATATAACAGCAAATACAATTGCATCCTAAGATTTTAACCAATCAAATCTTAATTTCTCCACTGTTAAAAGACTTTATTTTTGTAATCAAATGACAGGGAGAACAAATTATAAACACAATGAAGTTTCCAATGGTGACAGGAATCCTGGGAATTGCAGACAGCAGAATATAAACATATACCTTTAGCATAAATAGTTAATGTATCTATAGAATTTCCACTGCGACTTGTAAACATGTGTAAAACAGCTTAGATTGCATTTCTGTGTTTACAAAACACTTCAAGAAATATTTTGAAACCTGTTTTCAGACATGTGAATAAAATTTATAAACGCGTTATTACAAATTTCAAAATTATAGCCTGTCAGTGATTTAATTTGTTTGCAACAGATAAACGTCATAGTGTAACTTTTTTTCTGCACTGCAGTATCTTGACATGTTTATCATCAGATAAATTGCTGCAGTTTAATTGATTTAGGGATTTTTTATATTTGTATTCAATTTTCACAATTTATCATGTAGGACATTTCTCAACTGATGCAATTGTAGGTGTTACGAACAATGAGAAATTGCATTCAGATCTTATGTAAACATGCAAGTATTGAATTTCATTAACAGGTACTGGTGTAGGAAAGTGCGGAGTTAAGGACCAACAGAAAGCTTGATGTGGGTGCAGTTTGTCGGCTTTCTTGTTTGATACTGGTATTTGCCTCAAACTGAAGGATACAAGGCTGTAAGGCTACAATTTTGCAATGCGTAATAAAAGTAAAAGCAAAAATCAAACAGTATAACATTCACTTATAATTCTCAAGGTTGTTTAATAAACATTTCTCAAGGTGAATGATTTAATAATTTGTGATGCTAAAATTAATGATTCAGAAATAAATAATGTCATTATATTTATAAGCTTGACATCCTAGAAAAGTACAAGTTATATCTTTTTAAAAAGTTGGTTCCTTAACAATAATCAGAAGGTCTGTTCTTGAGCTTATGTTTCATTGCATCAAACCCAACTCTAAAAATAAATATAACTTGACTTGACTTCATGTAACTTGAGCATGATTTCGTGCTGAGAATGAGATTGTACCCAAGAAACTTTAATAAGCACAGGGCCAGATTCACACAATTTTGGGAGATACAATTCTATACAATCTTATTCACAGTAAAATCTCTTTCACATCCGAAGAATAGCAAGTTTGAATAACCACGACAAATCCCTCAATGACTATACAGAACATTAGCTGTTATCTGTATCATCAATGGCTGTAAAGTAACACAGACTCAAGTCGCAATCTCTTAGGTTACGTTATTACTTTTAAGCAAATTTGAACAACATTATTCTCTGAATCATCATTTCTAAATTAGACTTGGTAATAGGTCACCTAAAAAACATGTCTGTGAAATTACTTAAAATCAAGCTAATGATTGTTTTCTAATAAGAATCTGTATTTCTGCTTTTCACCCTGTTTTGTTGCCATGGCAAATAAAGTTCAGCAAGGAACAAAAGTGTTTGAACAAATTTGAAAGGAGGCCATTCACAAACAGCAAGTTGGGTGCGCTTGAAAGACCCAGTGGTTTTGTATGAGCTGTCACTGAGCTGTTGTTGAAAGAGAAGCCAGTCAAGAAATATAAAGTGGTCACAGTACCTTACAGGTGACCTAAAAATCAGAGAATAAATATTTTAAATTTGTATAGAAGAAATAATATAACCTTACAAATGACAACAAAACACAGTTTATTCATTGATTTTGTGTGTGCACATGTTTGTAAAATGAAATTATTTCACATTCTTAAAGTAACCAGAGGGTTAAAGTAACAAGAGGGCCAAGATGGCCCCATATCGCTCACCTGTATATCAATTGCCAATAATACAAGGGGTCATGACTTTAACATAATTCATAGAGGTCCACTATATAAGCCTATGCAGAATTAAGTGAGCCTCCCCCCCCTCCCTTTCAACTTTCAACCGGGGGTCACATTTTGAACAATCTTGGTGAAAGTCCACAAGGCAATGCTACATGCTAAATATCTAAGTTCTTGGCCTTGTGGTTTCAGAGTAGACGTTTAAAGTTTTTCCTATGTAAAGTCAAGTGACCCCCCAGGCCAGGCTGGGTTAGTTTTGACCCAGAAGTTATGATTTGAACAAACTTGATAGAGGTCCACTAGGCAATGCTACATACCAAATATATATATACACAAGGCCTTGTGGTTTCAGAGAAGAGGATTTTTAAAGTTTTTCCTATTTATTGCCATAGCAACCAGAGTTCTATATGGAATGGCATTCTTTGAACAATTTTGGTAGAGCTTCATGCAAGGAACATCCCTGCATAGTTTCATCAACATTGGCCCAGTGGTTTCAGAGGAGATGTCGTTTGAATCAAAATGTTGACGAACGACTCACAATAACCATTTGAAATGCTCACCTGAGCTAATAAAACCACTGTGATGAAATGAAGCAGCAATGTGAAGTAATAGTGTTACTAGATATATGATGCAAACAATTCTAACACAAGTAGCCGCAGCTCCTATATAAACATATAGAGAACAATTTGTATTTTATCTTACGATAAAATATAGCAAAATATATTTTATCGTAAAATAAAATAAAGCATGTTTCTCCAAGGACGATGTTCTGTACATGACACAAGGATCTGACGTATGTAAACAACATTTCCAATCACATTTTGCGAAATAAAGTTACAATGATGTACTGCTACGCCGTCATTTAAGTTTGCGGTAGTTTCAAAGAAATTGACGTGTTAGAATGGAAATAATAAATGTCTCCCAGAAATATATCGTTGAATAAAATACAGTCAGACATTAGATGCAAAAAATTTAATCACTTGTACTTCACACACGTAACTAAATTCCTATGCATCTGAACTCCTTAAATGTATTATTCAACAATAAAATACAGTGACACATTTATTATTTCTTAAATAAAATTATGTTGTGACCATTAAAATGATGCAAATTAATATGATAGCCAGAGATAACAAATAATATGTGTCCACAGATTACTGTGATAATGAAACCTAAGACAGAAATAAGGTGACAACATGTGTGGTGAGAAAGAATCAGTGACTACAAATTGATTAGAAGCTAGCCATAATGGTCCTTTATTGCTCAATTGAGTACAATTGCAACATCTGGACACCATCAACCCCAGTGGGTTGATGTATTTAGAAAGACAGGATAATTCTCAGTGAAATAAAGTTTAGATGAAACAACAGCAGACATTAACAGGAAATAATTTGAACTTAGAACAACAGTTGTCATAGGTCAGCATGCTTGACTATTCGAAGTGCTTGCTACAAAAAATAGTAAGTGAAAAAAAGGCAAACAAATCTTAAAAGTTTAAGTATCAAATCCATGGTGAAATTGACCTTGAAGGTCATGTCTCCATTTCTCATATATAGTGTACATATATGTAGTACTATCCTCACATCAAGTTTCATTAAGACTAGAGCTGTAGTTGTGAGTACTAACAAGAAAACAAAGCTTGCCATTAAATTCAACTTTATAATAGCCCAATTATAGCAAACAACCTGACCTAAAACTTGAAGGTCGTGGGTTCCTTCTCCCATATATAGTTTGCATGTATGTTGCACTTAATATGTAAAGTTTAATTTAGATTAGAGCTGAAGTTGCAAGATATAACAAGAAAACAAAGCTTGCCATAAAACTTTAACCAACAATGGCCACACCTTGGCGAGTAGAATAGCCCTCCTTATTCTTTGTATAGTCAAACTAAAAAGCTTAAAATGTTTCCTACATATTGGGTGTATGTTTCTAACATGACTCACGATATTTGGTTTATATACCAAGACTAGAAAAATTAAGATTTATTCTGCCACGAACAACAAGAGAACAGATATGCCATCAAATTGTAATCATACTGTGTCGCATGACTTAAATAGCCACGTAGAAAATAACGCTTTGCCCTTATTCACCTTTTGCAATACCTGGTCATGTTAGAATCAAAATAACGTCCTTTTCAGCATTGTTATTGTCTAAAAACAACTCTTTGTCGTTCTGATGCCTAGTACCTCCCGCCTTCATGGATAATTACTGCACATCATAACTCCAAATCGTTATTAGACGATGAACACTGCTGGAACAGATATTATTTCATAAACAAACAAAATTAATTTGAGCAGGGTTGTGAGATCACTGCCATTGGAAACACTGATTTAAAAGCCAATCCATGTGCTGCGCATGTTTCCTTTACAGTGAACCTTACTACATTTACATAAAGCGACAAATAGCCTTCAATACACCAGTCCTACCTCATTTACATTATGCAGCCAGTTTCCGTCGACATAAAACTTATACTGGTGCTCTCCTTCTGGGAGTTCCACAATTGTGAAGAAATCACCATTACTACAAATACAATACAAACAAAATGTTTATCAACTATAGCCCCCGTTACCTCACTGGCATTGTACTGCCAGGTACCATCCACGCTAAATTTATACTGATGGTCACCTTCTGGGAGGTTAATAATTGTGTAGAAATCACCATGACTGAAAAATAAACATTAGATTATGTAAATATTACGAAAAGCTGTAACACCTGCATGTATATAGTTGATGATAAGAATTATAAGCAAGGCAATGTTTAACAAAGGTAACATTGTCCGCCTAGATCAGATATATATACACATTAGCAACCAATTATATACAATGTGGGACATAGCTCCAGTAAGATTCATCTAACTCATTTTTCTTTTTTTTAAATAAATTTTGAGACTCTGTCAATAACTGAACCTGTGGTCATCACAAGTGAAATGTGTGTTGATTCAGTAAAGCTATCTTGCTAGAAAGAACTTAGATTATTAGAGAAATCTGCAGCTCTGGACAGAAGTTATGACCTTCGCCATTAAACTGAGAAACTGAATCCCCTTATGATGGTCTACAATTTTGTTAAGTTCAACTGAAATCTAATGAATCAACAGTACAGATTATAACTGAAACATGATCTGTAGTGAGAGACAGTACAATTTCTGTAAGCATAGTACCTTCTTTTGAGATGTAAAATATGCTTTTAACTTTACAAGCAAAAATGTGCTGTTTTAAAATATTTTACCTTCATGTTATTTTTCTTCCCCTGGTTAACTATTTAGCTTTTTAAAAACATGACTGAATCAGCTTAAACACAAATTGCCATCAGTATCTGAAATTCTGTCTTTCGAGGCTGTGTCTGATGTGAAAATCAAATTCAGCAAGACATTACAGAATTTGATTCATTTTTAACAGTTTATATTCTGAAACTAATGTCTGAGTGCTTCTTTATCTAACAGACAATTGCTCAGTATGAGACAAATCTATTAATAGGCACTAAGATTTCAAGCCCCTGCTACAATCCTGCTTCTTGTGTACACATGTACATAATTGTGCCTTATCTAAATTTGGAAACAATCACTATGGCTTATTATTGTAGGATGTTCAACCTATACTCAAGATCAAATACTGACCTAAAAAATAACTTGTATTTACTGATCTACATGGGCAAAAGGATATTCTACTGAGATGAACTTGTTCCCTTTAAAACAGTTACACCGTTTCAATGGTTGACTGTGGAACTATCAAAATTAATGTGCAGTGACAAAAAGTACAGTACCAGAGAACAACTCTTGATTTGTCTTGATTAGACAAAGTATAAATAGATTGTTTTAACACCGAAGTGGTAAACAGAAGTGTGTTTAGTGAGAGAATAATGGATGAAGATGTACAGTTCTATCATGCAAGATGACCATCAGCACAAATAGTACTGGTAATTGCAACTATCACGAGATAACAGACTAGCAATCGCTGTGTATGACACCACTTAACAAGCTTGAAATGGGTATCTGAGTCACTCCAACTAGCAAAACCACACATATCTGACTCATGTCATCTCTAATGGTATGACTAGAATTGCTTATTTGATGGCATCTTTGAACAATTCTTTTCAATGTGTGATTTACAACGCGTTGCAGTTGGGTTTGCCCTTACGCTGTTTTAGCAATCAATAGAGTTACAATCTTACGTCACACAAAGGCGAATCTGAAACTATTAATAGAGCATGTATATATCGGTTAACTCCTCCCCTCCGTACTTTCAATGACAAGGCCAAATAGGGACGCATGCGATCAGTCTTTATTTGATTCTGACGTCACGTTCTGCCTAAACCGCATTCATGCACTCATTTGATTAAAACGTGGAAAGAAAAAATTAAAGTCATGACAGAATCAATATCGGATATTGTAGATATTAATGTGCACTTTAATTACAATGGAGTAGCTAGATGGAACTTTCTCCAAACATACGAAATGGACTATGAAAGTTTTATTGCGTACCTCCACGAGTAGCCCAACTAATTGTGCGCAAGAGCTTTTTGCTATATACGATGGCCGCCCTTAGCAAAGACAGACTAGATGTAACGTCAGTTGTAAAATGGGTCTGTCTTGCAGTCGAAATATTGAGGCTAATCCACGAGGGAATACATGTACATACAAAAAACAGAAAAACACAACCACGCGCTCTCAAAATTAAAAGGTTTTCCCAATAGAATCTAGTGCAAATATATCTAGAGGGTCTCGGCGTAAACATGACTTTTCGTACATTATTTATTCGTTTCTCATTTTCCCCTCAAAGCGGACAACCGGGACAAAAATCCGCCTGTCCGACGGCAGAAAATCCCGTGTCACACAAGTCGGACATAGGAATTCCACACCCCTGCTGTACTATCGGTTGGACATATAGCAGCACTCCACCAACATAATCGTCACATATAACTTGTTTTTGTTTATTTTAAGTATAGTAATATGCACAAGTTCTCGTATACGTACAATTTACTATATACTTACTATACATTATTACATGTGTACATTAAATGTCTTTCCGAAAACTTCTTGTGAGTTCACCGTCTCGCGTGCATGCGTGAGTTAATCATATGTCCTAGAACTTTACTAATGATTATCATAATTATGGATATGTGGATAGCCATTGACACTGGAAATAAATTAGTGTGCATAAGTATATCAAGGATTTATTAGTCTAAGATAGTGTGTACATTTTACTTCAGTGACACTGACGACACAGCGGTCAGTGCAAAACAAAATGTTTGACTCCCGCAGACTCTTTTAAATGTTTTCTTTATCATTGGTCGAATGTTTCTGCACCAAAAAGTGAACAGTAGCCGAAAAATTGTAGTTAGTCAAAGAGTTAAACAATGTTTTGAGTAATCGTGTAACTCTGAAGTCATGTGTCCAACATTTCGCTCATGCGTGACACCTGGTTGTAAATTGCATTGGTCAGAGTGCAGTATCCTACACTCATCTTGCGAACTGTAACAGTTTACTGTTAGACATCCAACATACACTTTATGTGTAGCAATCTTTACTACGCTGGAATTAAAATAACTCTTTTTCCTCCTTTAAACTTTCATTTCTTTAATTTTTCAACATAATAATCCTTTACTTTTAACGAACTAAAACGAACTAACAAAAACAAGATAACAATTCCTTTTATATACCACGTATTGCACGTAAAAGTCATGAAAATCATGTAAATATAATTAAACATAAACCCGCCGGTGACAAACCCGGCGGTTACAACAAATACCCGGCGGTCACAACAATTTAGTGCCAAGCCGGTGGATAATAACAAAATAAACAATAATATTATCGCGTTCTTCGCGACATCCCGCCAAAGTTTATTATTACTCAAAATCATCATAGTATTCTTTGATCGGCACTCATGTGTGTCTCAATTTCATTTTGTCCAATGTATGTCGTCTTCTTTTGTAAATGTTAATATCAAAGTTTGAGTCCTTACTGTAGCTTTTGACGGCACTACATCTGTGCATTCGTTGTCAATGTTTCCATGTGCAGACACATCATCACTGCTTAAAATCACTACATCATCCTCAACACTTATATCACTATACTGGTAATCACAAACATCACTTTCATAGTCGTTGTTGTTTTCGTCTTTTGAACTTACGTCACTATTTATATCATATGTAGCACTCACGTTATCACTAATAGAATCATGATCACTTTTCTTCACTTCTTTGCTGCGTATCAATGTAATCACTTTCCTGTTCACAATCATTATAGTCAAGTTCGTCGCCGTTGTCATCTTCTACCAAGCTATTATCATTTGTTTCATCTCGTTCCTCATTTTCCATATCATTTACGTTTATTTCACATTCTCTCTCATCGTTATCTTCTGCTTGCATTTCATTTTTCTTCATTAGGTATTCCACACTCTTTTTGTTTTTCTTCATCTTTTATGATTACTGGTTAAATGTTCATCATTTTTGCAGAAGAGTCAGGTCAAAACCAATATTGTGCTAGCAAACTGTATTTCGCCTTGATTTCCATCTCTTTCTGCTAATAAACTAAAAATACTTTCATCTTCGCTCACGTCTTCATAATATTCACTCTCCTTTAAATCTCCTCTTTTTGCACGTAACGCTGCATCCCTTGCCAAGTCTGCTCCATATCTATGCTTTTAAAATCAAATGTTTGCTGAGGTAACTTCTTCTAATAAATCTTGACGAACAATCTTTTTTCCACACAGTTCCAATATTCTAAGATTGTATGCTTTTTCTTTGATATGCCTTTTTCAAATTTCTTATATTTTTATAACTTTTATTGCAGGTATCGCAATAGCACAAAGGCATTTTTTCTTTTTTATGTCCTTTCTGGTCAATTGACACAAGCATAATGATTCAATTCTTATTGAATTATACTTATAAAATTTCGTGCAAATCTTTCAAATTTACTACTCCGCCGCACGATTTTCACGTGAATTTCATGTTGTAGTTTTCACTCTAATACTATGCTCCGTCGTCAAAAAATTTGCACGTGAATTTCATGGCTAATGTTTTATCGACAAGTATGCTCCGCCGATGTATACGTTTTTTACATTACACATGTTGTAAGCGACATTTTTTTAAAACGACTTTTAATCGTTAGCAATTTAATTGCTTTTTGATCAAGATTTTAGCACTTTCTGCTGCTTTACGGGCGGGCGAGATATTTTCTCGTATTCATTTAATTTATCCTTTTTAGTACTTTTGATTTAATGTATGATTGATAGTTGAGGACATCTCAATAGGAAATAATAGTTTGAGTGGACGTTTAAGCACTTTTCCGATGGTATTTTGACCATTGCTGAGCGTACATTTCCGTCCTGACTTGGGATTAAATCCACTATTCTCCCAAGTTTCCAGTTTCCGCGAGGTAAATCCTCTTTTAGTAATACTATATTTCCAACACATGGCTCAATATGTGATTGTACTCGACCCGTTTTAATTTTTGATTGAGTTCTTTCTCGAAGATTTAACAAATAGTCATTGCGCCATATAACCCAAAACATGTTGAGTAATTTCTGACCTTTTTTCCATATATTCATTAGGCGATCACTTGAATTGTAATGCGCAATAAAATCTGTATCTTTCTCGCCTATATGAGACTCTGGAATACCGATACTGGGGTTTTAATGTTAAGAAATGACTTGGAGTTAATGCAATGTTTGAATTGACGTCATCGCCGACGTAAACTAG
Organism: Saxidomus purpurata; assembly: GCA_022818135.1. NCBI lineage: Eukaryota > Metazoa > Mollusca > Bivalvia > Venerida > Veneridae > Saxidomus > Saxidomus purpurata. The sequence goes on from JAFMSR010000001.1 coordinate 52,996,174, forward strand.
GGGTCTTGAGTTCACAACCGCTTCGGCCTCTTTAACAAATGTTTGTAATTGAATTAATGTAAGAAGCCGTCGGCCTAATGTTTTCCGGAACACCCTTTTTACTAAACCCACAAGTCTTTCATAGAAACCTCCCATCCATGGAGCAAGTTCGGTAATAAAATTCCATTTGATACTGGAGTTTGACACATATGTTTGCACTTCTTCACTTTGAAGCATTTTTGTACCAGATTTTTTTCAATAACGGAGCATGCAGCTTTTAAATTGTGACGCATTGTCACTCAATATTTGAACAGGGGTGCCTCTTTTGAGAAATAAATCTTAAGACATAGTAGAAATTCTTCTGTAGACATATCCATCACTATTTCAAGATGAATAGCTCGTGTTACAAAACAGGTGAACAAACATATCCACACTTTTGATTGTCCCTTATCAGATTTGATATAAAGTGGTCCTAAATAATCAAGTCCTACACGTGAAAAGGGTTTACATTCCGTGATCTCGATGTAGGTAGTGGTGGCATTTGTGGCATCTTATATGGGCCACCATCAAAGCGACGACATGTTGAACACACGTGTAACACTGACTTTACCACTGCTCGACCATGTGGAATCCAAAATCTTTGTCTTGTATATGCTAATGTTTGAGAAACACCACTGTGTAATAGATCTTTATGCATTTTTGTCAATCACGAGATAGGTCAGACGGTCTTTTTTCGGTAAAAGCACTGGATGTTTTTGCACTTTCAGTCAGATCAGCGTTTTCTAATCTACCTTTACATCGCAATAAACCTTCATCATCAATAAAGAGACCTAACTGAATCTGCAAATTGTTTTTCTTTTTCATTTTTAATGGCATCATATACACACGCAAAATGTTTTCTTTGAACATGTTTTAACCAAATTTCTTCTGCCTTTTTAAGCTCAACGTATTTCAAGCTTTTTACTTTTGCAAGGCAATTTGCGTAGTTTTCGTATAAATCTAGCAGCTAGTGCTGTCACTCTTAACAGTTTTGTTAGTGAAGAAAACTTTTGCAATGTCAATTTCAAAAGGTGACGAAAGAACACTTAAGTCATTATTTTCCTTTTCAGAAACAGTCATAACTTTTTTCTGAATTGTCGTTTTCATTGTTATCACAAATATCACTATCATTTTTGAATCTTATCCACATGTCTTCTGGCTCTTGTAACCATAATGGACCATGCCACCACAGTTTGCAATCGCTAATTGCTTTTACCGAACAGCCTCTTGATGCTATATCTGCTGGGTTTTGGTTGCCTAACACATGTTCAAATTTTTATACCTTCGTCTGATTTTATCTCACTAATTCTGTTTTTTACAAACACTGGTAATTCTTTTCTTACTTTGGATCCAGTGAAGAACACACTTAGAATCTGTCCATAAGTATTTTTCTTTGATGTTTAACTGTAGCTGATTACTCACGAATTTCAAACAGCGCACTCCTATCAAAACTGCCATTAATTCTAACCTTGGGATAGTTATTTCTTTCAAAGGCGCAAGCCTACTTTTTAGCAAACACTAAATCAACTTTTTGTTTCTAATTTGCTTTTCTGATGTAAATATATTGCCGTAGCATATGCTTTTGCCAAGCATCACAAAAACACAACAATCTGTATTCTGTATCTTCGCCGTATTTCTGCAGTGAAACGGATCGAGGTATTTTAAAATCAGAAATCGATTTTATATCACTTTTCACAGTTGACCAAATTTCACAAATGTCATCATCCTCTATTAAATCATCCCAATCATATTTTTCTTCCATATTGATTGCAGAAGGATCTTTCCTTCCAGCACAACTGGACACAACAATCCTAGAGGATCGAAAACAGATGCAATCTGCTTTAAAATCATACGTTTTGTCAAAATGCTTTCATCACTGACACAGATGATTCATTTAGAGTAAGTGTGTCGTTTTTTGTATCCCATGTATGTCCGAGTACTTTGATAGAGATACTTTTTGTTTGGTCTGTTGTCGGAATCATTTCATTTAATTGAGAACTACTTGATGCCCATTCTCTCAGATTCATAGAGGCATTAGCAAAAATTCTTTTTACTAGTCTTGTACAAATCATATGCTTCTTCCCATGTATTTGTACCTGTAATTACGTTATCAACGTAGATATCACCTTTTAATTTTGTCAGCAATGTTGTTGTTGTATGATTCTAGATGGCTCTCAAGAGTGGCACCTAACAAAAATGGGCTTGATATTATACCAAATGGAACACGACAGAATCTGAATTCTTGAACATTATTACTACTGACAATCGGTCTTTTTATATCTTTTTATCCACAGAAATCGTGTGACATCCCGCTGATCTTGCTGTAGGCCAATTTGTAAAAAAGCCTTTTCAATATCCGAAACCAATGCCACTTGATGATGTCTAAAACGCATCAATAATCCACAAAGATCACGAATCATAACTGGACCTCGATATAAACACTCGTTCAAACTTTTATTGTTTTTATTTGATTTTGCAGATGCGTCATAAACAACACGTAATTTGGTAGTTGATTTGTGTGTGGGTAATTACTGCATGGTGTGGAATATAATGCACTAAATCACTCATCGAACTTCTATCTATTTTCTCGATTACACCTTTACTAAGTTGGTCTTGTATCACTTCATTATATTTTTTCAACACTTCTGGTTTGTTTTTCATTCTTGCTATATTTGATTTCAATCGAGCCAATGCTAGCTCTCTGTTTTCTGGCAGTTCTGGAGTTTCTTCTTTCCAAGGCCATGTTACTTGATACATTCCGTTCTCATATTTTAATGTATCTTTTAAATTTCATTAAAGCAATTTCATCATTTGTATTATCTTGATTGTCTGTAATTCCCAACGATTCGATCTTCCAAAAAGTCTTCCAACTCTGGTTTGGTTTGAACAACTGAATCAACACTAGCAAACACATTTGTGGTGCTTACACATGCATTTGATCCATGCGTAAGAATAAGCATATTTGTTTCATTTTCATATACACTTGTTTCCTGTATTCGGCCTGTAAGTATCCAACCAAGCTTTGAAGCAAGAAGATAAAGTCCTGGTTTTACTTCCATTCTTTTGACACATTACAATATCTAGGTAATAATCATTTCCTAGTAATAAATCCACTTTTTGATGACTCTTTATTTGATGAAAGGTCTTCAGCCATGTTCAAATTTGTGAACAAATGTTTCATATGTTCGCCAGAAAATAATTTAGCTGGCTTTTTTCTGTACGTTTCCACTAATTACCGGTACAATATTGGCATTTATTTCAATGTATTTGCCAGTACTAAGTTTCAAGCACACTTTTTGTAGAATATGTTTTAATTATCTTAGGCTTGTCCGACCCAAAGGTAACTAACTTTATTTCTTCTTTCTTTTTAATTTCTTTACTCCAAGTTTGCTCGCTAGAGACTCTGTAATATATGTCCTTTGGGATCCCGAATCAAGCAGAATACGTGCATTTTCACTCGTAGTCCCAAATGGACTTTTTACTTCCGTTCTTGCTGTTTGCATTAAAACACTTTCATCACAGGACACAAGAACACTTTCTTCATGGATTTCGTTGTTGTTCAATGTGTCTGTTATTTCAGGATTAACAACACAAAATTCACCTAATCGAAACTTTTTAGGACACAAACTACGATGGTGCACATTAAATCCACCACAGTATACACAATTCTTTTTTCCTTTTACATTCAGCGGAATTGTGACCTAATTTAAGACACTTTAAACAGCTTCCTATAAGTTTTCCTTTTTCGTTCTGCAATCGTGCGAAAAGTAGGGCACTCATCACTCCAATGTTTCTTATCACAATACCGGCATTTCTTAAACTTCTTGTCAGCAAAATTTCTTACTTCACTTGTAACCAGTGCTTCAGCTGAAGTTAAAGATTTGCCTGAATGGTTCTGTGTACTCTGGTTTCCGTAGAAAACTTTACGTTTTTGCTTCTGCTGGTTAGGAGAATTCATTTGTTTATATCTCCGTGATTCTGAGAATGGTAGCCTTTGCTCCGCTTTCTCACGAGCATTCACATAAGCTTTGAACTTATCGCGAAGATTTGCCACTGTCCATTTATCCTCTGTTCCTTTTATGCATTTCAAGTTGAAGCAAAACTTCTTGAGGCAGTTTCGAACGTATCATAGAGACAAATACATCCTGATTTATGTTTTGATTCAGGACTTCGAGACTTCAAGATGTTTTTCAACTTGGTCGAAAAATTCCCTCAAACTTTCAACTCTGTTATAGGCTGGAGTTAAATTTATCATCTGATTGTAATGTAGATCAATCACTTCTTGTATATTTCCAAACGTTCTTTCAAGATGTGAATTGCCAACATGTAATTTTCTTCAGAAAGAGCGAGACCCATTACAGCACGTTTTGCCTCTCCGTACAGCTTATTTCTCAAATATGTGAATTTCTCAATATTTGACAGCGATTTATTCTTATGTATTGTGCACTCATAAGAGTCCCAAAATTCCAACCATTTAAGCTTATCACCATTATATGATAGCAAGTCTAACTTTTGGCAACTTTACCGATGATCGCATTGCTTCTTTTTTTCTCGTTCATTTCTAGAATTGCCTGTTGTTGTTTCATTTGACTAACAACAATATTTTGCATATCATGCTGTAGTTCTAAAATTTGATGTGCACTTACCGTTTCACTTTTTATGTTTTGCAGCCACAAATTTCTCCTTCACTTTGTTAAGAGAGTAACACATATCCACAACTCCTTCACAAATTGTGCAATCTTCATCAAGAATAGATTTTATCAACTCGTCATCTTTTTTCACTAAGTACACATATCAATTTATCCGTTTGATTTTCAAGTTTTTCTCGGAAAACATTCATTTTCTCAACACATTTTTCAGCACTATTAATATATTCCTCTTTGTCACTAAAATCAATATCACTTTCCAAAATCTCTTGCGCATTTTTAATTTCCGTTTTTAAGATGTTGAGATATCTAGTCCGCACACCTTTCAGGTACGTGATGTTCGCCATTTTGAATCACTGAATGAATTTCCGACAATTTTTTACACTTTTGAATTTAATTCCATATTTTAGAACTTATTTATTTTCGATTTTCTATCCGGCTCGCGGGACCATCAATGTAGCAATCTTTACTACGCTGGAATTAAAATAACTCTTTTTTCCTCCTTTTAAACTTTCATTTCTTTTAATTTTTCAACATAATAATCCTTTACTTTTAACGAACTAAAACGAACTAACAAAAACAAGATAACAATTCCTTTTATATACCACGTATTGCACGTAAAAGTCATGAAAATCATGTAAATATAATTAAACATAAACCCGCCGGTGACAAACCCGGCGGTTACAACAAATACCCGGCGGTCACAACAATTTAGTGCCAAGCCGGTGGATAATAACAAAATAAACAATAATATTATCGCGTTCTTCGCGACATTATGGGTTGGCATATAAAAGAATGGAAATACATGTAAATGTATGAGATAAAGTACAATCAATTAGATAATCGTCAATAAACTACCGGTCCGACTGCCATGCCTGCCATTTCATTTTTATGTCCGAAGTAACTACGTCTCTGTTCATTGGTTTGGAATTTTTTCTCAGACTCAACAACCCGACCCCACTCCGAAGATTGAAGGAAGGGAGAAACCATTGACTTTGAAAGTAAAAACAGTTCATGCGAACATATCTGTGTTCACTGTCTGCAGTATAGAAAGGAAACTTGGTTGTGATAACACAACAGAAAATGACCGTAAATTCACTTGTATACAAGTTAAGATTTTGGCAGGCAAGCATTTTCAGATGCACGTGATATGTCAGTAGAATACGACACTAGATACTAGTATGTTGGTAGAATACGGCACTAGATACAAGTATGTCAGTAGAATACGACACTTCTACTCTTACCCATGACCTTGCTTTTGTGTTGACACTTTGCGAAATAAAGGTTCAGAGTTCCAGTACTGCCGGAGACAAACCTATTTTTCACGTTTACAGATAGGTGCTGCTATATCAATTATCGGTGTACTCAAATATTGATAATTTCGTAAATTTAGTTGGTTTCGTTGACATTGACTGAAAACGCATTTTATGAAAAAAAAGCATTACAATATATTTTTGTTCACCAGACGTCATTATGAATTATGTAAAGTTCCGCAAACATAATTTACCTGTATTATAATTCATAAACTTACGACGGACCTGTACGAACGACGGGTACACCCCTATTTCGGTGGTTTTAAATGGGACTCTTCCTTTGTAGTACACTTAAATTAAATGCAATGAATGATACCGTAGCTCAATCGCTGTGATTAAAAGAGATCTCGTTTAAAGGAGTATTAATCAACATTTTAAATAAAATAGTCTAGATCTATATAATTTCTCTCAAAGTCACTCCAAAATACGCGAAGAACCCTATATTCAACCTTACTAAATACTGATTGCCACTTGCATTAAAATACTTAAGTGAAGATCGTTCAGTAGCTTACCGTGCAAGTTTTTGGGCGGAGCAAATTTGACGACGTGAACGCGCGTACCTAAATGTCCTTGAATGGGGAGGAGTTAACCTATAAACTAGCTCTAATAATAGTTTCAAATTCGCGCTATGAGTGACGTAAGATTATAACTGTAATGATTGCCAAGATAGCGTGCGGGCAAACCCAACTGCAACGCGTTGTATTTCTACCAGAACTTTTGATCTCTCCCAGTGGGAGGATAGAACACTAGCAGGTGCAGAGGTCAAGGTCATCTGGCAAGGCCTGCATGACTAAAAGTCTGGTGCAAAAAGGTCAAAGTCATCTGACAAGGCCTGCAGGACTTAGAGTCTAAGATCCTTGAAGGTTTGCTCAGAATATAGAAAATAAGCAAGGATATCCTATTATGCCCTCACTTGTTATTAGAAGTGCAAAGAAAATTAATCAAACAGCAAGAAAATTTGTCCAGCTTCCTGGTACAGCATTTCTCTGTGATTTCTGCAAATCAAAATCAAAAGCATTATTTTGTACTCAGTATTAAATATCAAATATGGCAAAGAGACAAAATATGCTTTTAAATCAAAACAACATTTATCTATGTAGTGTCATTTATATAAAGGATTACAACAAACAGGAATAACATTGCTAAAATTTTAGAAATAGTTTAAAATATTTACAATAAAAGCCATGCAAAAACTGCTTAAAATTCCTAGTCTTCAGCATTTCATGTACATAGCAAAGCATATTGTCTTTGAGTGCATTAACATTTTTAAATAAAGACTGTCTCCAGGCATGGAATTTTAAGTCAAAGATACAGGACAGCCAGTAGTGTTAACACCTGCAATGCCAAATAAGTGTATATGATACAATTGTGTTAATATGTGGTGAAAGGCTTTATCTACATTTTTGCTATTTTAGCTCCCACTTTTTAACCAAAATTATCTAGATCATCAATAACTGACAAAATCAAGAGGTATAGTATAGTTTAACATTTTACATCTTTTGTCTATTTGAAACAGAATCTTATCAGTTCTATTTAAACAAGAGGGGGCCGGCTCACCCCAGCACCACTGCCCTTCGCACCAAGGTCAGAAAGTCAAACTTGCTACATAAACATCACACATTGTTATGTACCCAAGTTTGTTCAACACAGTTTAGCTGCCTTTGCATTTTCAGTATCAGTGATTCTATTTCAATGAACCATGACCTTGATACCAAATTTGTGAAATTATTTTGAAAATTTAGGTCAATCTTTTCCATTAAAATATTTTTTACAGTTTTTCCAATATAGTCAACATGTAACAATCTGGTCATGGTCAATTTTAACCCAAGGTCATAAGTTGAACAAACTTCAGGACTACTAGGCAATGCTGCATACAAATATTTAAGTTATGGGCATTGCAGTTTTTGACAAGAAGACTTTTAAAAATAAATGTAATCCTTAAGACAGGCCAGGCATAATTTGAACAAAATTGTTAGAGATCTACTAGACAATGCTACACACCAAATATCTAAGCCCCAGGACTGGCAATTGAAGACAATAAGATTTTCCTATGTAACTATGCAGAACAAGTGGCCCCAAGTTTTGGGTCAAAATGACCCAAAGCGCACCATTCACGATACATGAGTGCTAAATGGAAGGAATACAATATCTATGTCTGTCTTAATTTGCTACAGTATAGTAGAGTGTATTGATCAAACAACAGAGGAAGAAGCAGCAGCCTGCCCTTGTACAGATCCATATCAAAGTAAGTGATGAAATTTCCCAACCATGAATGCAACACACAAACATTTAAATCATGTAATACTTCAGACAGAGGTTCAGTCACGTTGTGGTTCAAACTTACATCCCTCGTCTTAAAGAAAAGCAGCTAAACAATGTGCATATTTCATTGATAGTTTCCTTCCACCAAGAAGCAAGCACCTTGACATTTCTATTACACCTATAACCACTCTACCATGGTAGATGTACATAGTTTACTTTAACACTGCACTAGAGAGGATTTTACTGGGAAAACTTTTGCTTGCATTTTTACACAAATTTCATTGCTTAGTTACCTACACCTTTGATACTTGAGAATCTTGGGCCTAACCATTCTAAAACAACTTTATGCAACCAAAAGGTAATGGAAATATTAATCTTTGACCTACAGACTCCTAAATTACTAAATGGACAAAGGCCATCTACTGACAATGACCTATATAATAAGATATACAACTCATGACACCAAAGACAGCGATTCTTATTTGTGATTCTTATTTGTCTTCCGTGCTACACAGACAATAAAATAAAGTTGCCAAATAACAGACAACAGTACTGCAGTAAATATTGAAATGCCATGTGACAAAACTTAGTCACACATTTATTACATGGAGAAGTAAATTGCCAAATAAACAATACCTAGCCAATTATACACTATTCAGTATGATTGTCCTTGAACATTGCAGTAGGAAATTACAAAAAAAAACAAGGTTATAAAGGGTTTGTTTTCTACAAAGGTTCTAAAACTGGTCTTATCAGACCAAGTAAGTCGCCTTGTAGTCATGATCGTTAAGCGATACAGCATGGGTATTATGTTTAAGGTGAGATGTATTATAAATGGAACAATTTTGGAGAAACTAAACTAACAAAATATGTAAAGGAAACTGACATTTTGACTACCGTGCGTTTCATGACATATATCATATAACCCTATGATATGTACCATGACACCTCCTCTAGTATTGAAAAGAATATACCTACACTTTTGTTTTATGATCACGATCTGATGTATCATCACTGTAATAAAAGAATTAAAGTATGTTTTGTTATAGGGAACCCCGTCTCACATCTCAAACTTATCTCAGCTAACAACTACCCTTTTATCTCAGTTAGTGATTACCCTTTTATCTCAGCTAACAATTACCATTTCATCTCACTCTTTTTTTTCCAATTTTGTCAGTACCATTTACCACACAGAAGGGAAACTGCAAAGAGTGTAGACCATGTAAGACTGTAGACATATGCATGGTCTCCATGGTGGACACCAATCAGAAAAGCAGAAGTACAGTTGACTCTCAGTATCTCAAACTCGCTTACCTCGAATTTCCGTTTAAGTCAAAGAAATTCCTAAGTCCCGCCAAATTTCCTTCTTAAATTATGTACTTTAACTCCCTTTAAGACAAAATTTGACATACCAAGACTCCGGATGTGTCGAAGGGATTTTTTGGTCCCGTCAATTAAATTCCAGTGTATTGTCAACTCGTTAAGTCGAAGTGCGAAAGTCGTCGACGGATCAAAGGTGCAAAGGTCAAAGCAAAGGTGAGACGTCATGCCAATTCACACGTGTCGTAATGATTGCTGTTTGTTTTTCACGGATTTACCTTTATTGCTGGTGCTAATTAATGATGAAAAATGCCGTGATTACTTTTAATACTTAATTTATTTAAGAGGTTAAATGATAATAGTGATTGGGCTTTATCAAAAAAGATTGTTTCTGATAGAAATGTATCAGTCTGTAAAAATTTTGTAATGTAGTTAGATGCTGTTCTTATGTTTAGAATATACGAACGTTCTGACTTCCGGTTAAAAAAACACTACTTTCACTTTCGCCCGATGCGTACTTTAGTTTTCGCTCGGGCCGATACAGGAAATATTTATTATTGAATGCTAATTGTGTATATGCAAAAATAAGATGTAATTAAAATTGAATTTGTGTTAATGTTTTAGGGAAAATTTGCATCAATAAAATAAATACAAATAATTGTCTTGAAAACAGGGAATTTTGTCCATATACGTAAAAAAACAACAACTAAAAGCCCCTCCTCTTACCTCGAACATAGTTTATCTCAAAGTAAAAGGCCTGGTCCCTTGAAATTCGAGATAACGAGAGTCAACTGTATATGCTTTAAGCAGGATTGAGGTTAAGCTTCAACCTTTCAGGTATTATGGTATTATGCAAAATTCTTAGAATGCAAAACAGACTATAGTAACCGTTACAGTTTTATAGTTCAAAGTATATATTATAATTGAAACTGTGTAGAAACTGCAATGCAAGTGATGTATATGCAGAGTATTTTACTAGGAAATGATAGTTACATTGCTGCACAATAAAGCAGAAACGAAGATGTTACACCATGTTCTGTTTTTAACTACTTTTTCACTAATCAACCAAAGGAAGCCATAAAAAGGCAACTTTGTCCTGGAGTTTGCAGTATCATCAGCCTGCTAGGGCTGAAGTATCATTAGCCCAATAGGACAGCTTCTCACAAAGTACATTTTTGTATTGTGAAAACCTTAGGATATGAACTCATGTCATCCATGAAATAATCAGGTAACGTTCATGAATTGCAATGTGTTGCACATACAATAAGACTGTATACACAAAATACCCTTACAGGATACCTCAAAATTTAAATTTTTTATGCAATGTCTAAAGCATGCTGACACAGAAACACCCAGGATCTTTCATATTATTGAAATCAATCCTTATAGTACTTCTAGAACTTATTCAATTTTCTTTCTTCTGTCCATTGTACCATCAGACATGATTGTATGGTATTCAAAACTGTAGCAAACTAGAACTGTCACAAGAGTGACGAATGATACCTTGAGCTTTGTCACAGAAGTATGGCAACCATAAGAAAGGAATGGCCACAAGGACATAGAGTTGAGTTATTATACAATAACTTGTGTAAATGTATTTTTTTAATTGCAAAAATACATTTTTAGTAAGTGACCTTGACCTTGACCCTAGTGACCTTGACCCCCAAATTATTTTTTTTGCTTAAAACAATCTAAAAACTAAAAATAAATAAAAATCTATTTTTAGTAACAGTGACCTTGACCTTGACCCTAGTGACCTTGACCGCCAAATTTGTTTTTGCTAAGCTCAAAACTAAAAATAAAAAAATTTTAAAGACCTTGACCTTGACCCTATGATTGACCCCGAAAATTTTTTTTTTGCTTAAAACAATCTAAAAACTAAAAATAAATAAAAATCTATTTTTAGTTACAGTGACCATGACTTTGACCCTAGTGACCTTGACCCTAGTGACCCAAAGCTTCCTCTCCACGCAAGCTACCTACACACCAAGTTTCATTACAATTGGTCACTCCTAACTCAAGTTATTCAGCGGAAACCATTTTTCTATTTTTAGTAACAGTGCCCTTGACCTTGAACCTAGTGACCCAAAATGCAATCCCAAGCTTCCTCTCTACACAAGCTACCTACACACTGAGTTTGATTGCAATTAGTCACTCCTAACTTGAGTTATTGAGCAGAAACCATTTTTCTATTTTTAGTAACAGTGACCTTGACCTTGACCCTAGTGACCCCAAATGCAATCCCAAGCGGCGTCTCCACGCAAGCTACCTACAGACCAAGTTTAATTGAAATCGGTCAAGCCTTTCATGAGTTATCATCCGGAAACTGTTTTACAGTTCAGAGTCACTGTGACCTTGACCTTTGACCTACTGACCCCAAAGTCGAACTTGACCTGTATTTCATAAAGTTGCACGTGTGTACCAAAAATTATTCAAAAGGGTAAAGTCGTTCATGAGTTATCATCCGGAAACGAAAACCAACAGACCAACCGACCGACCAAGCTCACTCCTATATACCCCCCCAAACTTCGTTTTGTGGGGGTATAACTACATGTATTAGATCATAATATCTTTTTGCCATCTATCTTATGTCATCTTCATCACTTGTGCGGTTAGATGTATCAAATTTCTTATCTCAAACATTTATTTTAAGAATAACTCAGAATAGAGAAGGGCTACCTATTCCTGCCCTTTTCATTCTATACTTCAATCAATGGACTGGGAAATTTTGATAAATTCCCTGACAACTTATATGTACAGTCTGGGATTTCTGCAGTGTCTTCAAAGAACTTTAAGATTATCTCAAAGTTTTTAACACAGCATACAAACCCAAACAAAGTTGCCTTTTCATCCAATGAAATTAAATGTTCAATTATTGGCAGAGGCTCAAAATGATTTTAAATACATCCTAACAAGTAATGAATCACTGAATAATAATATTCATATTTGGTAACATGACATTATGAGTATGTCCCACTAACACAGTGTAAAAAGATGAAATATAAAAGCAGACTTAAAGACTGACCTGAGACAAAGCTAGGTTTGTAGTTAGTCAGAATTTCATCACATTCAAACTGTTATAAAATTAGCATTCATATAGCAATTAAGGCCAAAGTTCTTGCATGTCCCCCAATAAGAAACACACATGTATATCATATCAGTGAGATTTTTACACAGCTGTGATGCTGAGCCAGAAGCAAACACAGCTCAAACAACTAGAGCTATCACTAAACAGTGTTCCAGCTAGGATCTGAAAAGGGCAGGGTACTGGTGAAAAAAGGGCATTTCGAGCCGCAAAGCGGTGGGGGGGGGGGGGGGGTCACCCCCTCTTAAAAGGGGGGCTCCCCTTAAGATTTTTTTTATAAATTAATTTTATAAATTAACATATTAAAGAAGACATCTGATGTGTTTTATTGACTGGAAATGTAAGACTTCTTTTTGTTAACTTAACTTGATTTTGTTAGATTTTCTCAATCAACTAAGCATGTATTATGTTTATTAATTCTAATTTTATTTATTCTGATGCAGGAAATCTACACTGGGAATGACTGATGACAAAAAAAAATAACCATATTAAATTTGTTTATCAAAAAAACATTTTAAATTTGTTTTTGCTCTTTAAATAAACTGTCAAATCTTTGAAAGCAAAAGGGGAATTTGCTAAGAAAAAAATAATTAGATTGCAGTAATTTTACATTAAAAGTTGACTACAACTACGAATGTTTTAGTAAGTGAAAGTAATTTTTTTTTTTTACAATAATTTATCCTTAGAAAAGGGAGGTAATCAAAATCAACAAACTGTAAAATTTAACTGCAAAACAATTTGAAAAAAAAATCGTAATGATAATTTTCCAATAACATTTATAGTTCCCATGAAAACCTAGTGTGATTTAATAAAAAGACAAATAAAAAATAGAGGACTGTTTTAACTTCTTAATTTCTGTATTATATATAAATGCATTTTTTGCACACATAATTGTGTGCATTGAAAAAAATTGTGCAACTACGCTTACGTATTTTTCGGGAATTGAGATGGGTTTATGTACATTTACAAAGATCATATAAAGTGTTATCACATCAAGCTGTTATGTAAACGAAACAATATCGAGCATTGATCAATTAGTGTTAATCCGATTATAGCCCGAGGTCATACACGTGTTTATCAATTAGGCGGGAAAACAGCTGCTTTTTACGACCGATCATGCGTCATGATGTACATTGTCAAAATTTAAAATTTCTTAAAGGGCAACAAAGTTGTCTTATCAAAAGGGCAAAGGGCGCTATTAAAAAAGGCAGGGCGCTGCAGAAAAGGGGCAGGGCGCCGCGCCCCGCTATTTAGGCCTAGCTGGAACACTGACTAAATGTGATTAATACCCCTGAAAGACTGCTTTATAAACTGAGGAAGTTTGTAGTAACAGAATACCTTGCAAACAAACTAAAAAGAGATATTGTTCTTGGGAATAACTCTGTAATTTGTCAAGAGTTATGGTTCTTGTACTCTAGACTTCCTCTCAATGTATGTAGTGAATTCCAACCAATAGTTTTCGAATTATGCTCCGGACAAGTAAAAGTAACAAAGGGCAATAACTCTGAAATGAGTCAAGATGGAGTTATTGTTCTTTTGCACTGCACTTCCTCTCATTGTGCTTGACCATTGTATGAAGTTGTATTGAATCAATGCTCCGAAAGGAAAGACCGGGCAGTACCGTATTCGGGAGTTATGGTTCCCGTGCACGCTCCTCTCAACGTGTTACCAGAGTAGTTTTCGAATTATGCTCTGGACAAGGAAAAGCAACAAAGGGCAATAACTCTGTAATGAGTCAAGATAGAGTTTTGGTTCCTATGCACTGCACCTCCCCTCAATGTACTTGACCACTGTATGAGGTTATAATACTGAATTCCAAGCAGTAGTTTTCAAGTTATGCTCCAGACAAGGAAAAGTAATAAAGGGCAATAGCTCTGTAAATACTCAAGATAGAGTAATGGTTCTTGTACACTGCACTTCCTCTCACTGTGCTTGATTATTGTATGAAATTGTTTTGAATTCCAAGCGGTAGTTTTCAAGTTATGCTCCGGACAAGGAAAAGTAACAAAGGGCAATAACTCTGTAATTCGTCAAGATGGACTAATGGTTCTTGTGCAATGCACTCCCTCTCAATGTGCTTGACCATTGTATGAAGTTGTATTGAATTACAACAAGTAGTTTTCAAGTTATGCTCCAGACAAGGAAAACTAACAAAGGACAATAACTCTTTAATTAGTCAAGATGGACTAATGGTTCTTGTGCAATGCACTTCCTCTCAATGAGCTTGACCATTGTATGAAGTTGTATTGAATTCCAACTAGCAGTTTTCAAGTTATGCTCTGGACAAGGAAAACCGCCCAACCGCCTGCCCAACCACCTGCCCAACCACCGGGTGACTCCTATATACCCCCCAAAACTTCGTTTCGGGGGGTATAAATATTGTATTTATTTTATTAATTGGTAAATTCTGTTTTTTTAAAGAATCTACAAATAAGAAATTAACAAGTTACTGTATAAAGTGACGGTGAAACACATTTTGCTAAAATTCTAAGATGTTAATTTCACTTTAACATACATGTATCTTCCTCTGCTGTGCATTGTGGGAAATAGATAACCAAGAAAATGTGAAGACACTTTCAGTTGATTTTTTGTTTACCACACAAAAATAAATATAGACAAAACAACAGTCAGCGTCTTCAAACATTCCAGCTGTACGCATACAACCTAATCAAAACTGACCATTTTCAAAGTGTTACTGTATCTGATATAAAATCCTAACCTTTTTGCGAGAGGTATTTTTGTTTTCCAGTTATTGAAGCTTCCCGAGACAAACACATCCTTTCCACCTCCTTCCCATTTAAACACTGTGGGCAGTAACCGTTCCTCTTTTTCACGATTGTCTGTCTGGCAATGTTGTTGCTGCACGTGCTCTCTGAAATAGAACCATGACTTTAGAAAACTAATTAAACAAGAGCTGTCAGTAGGACAGCGTGCTCACTTTTTAGTGCTTGCCAATAAAACAAAACTTTGACAGTTAAGGGCACCAGCTTTAACAGGAATTCAAGACAAACAGAAAATTTTCACAGAGTTATCTTCTTTTGCTTACAGTAGGTTACATGGTCAAGACCCAACTTTCAAAGTAATCTAAATGGTAAGTAACAATGGACAAGAAGAAAATTTACTGAGTCTAAGTCAAAGGGCCAAATTTAAAAAAACCTTGACAGAATTACCTCCCGCCCATGTTTGGGCAATTGAAACACACCTATTAGTCAAAAAGTGGACTGGTATGAAAAACTAAACAAAAATCCAAAATCAAACAAGATCCTTAATTTTTAAAACAAATCCCTGAAGTTACCTTCTCTTCCCACACATGGGGTTAATAATATAAAAAAAAAAAAAAAGTTTCAAACAATACAAAGGGTTAAGGCATAAGTGGATTTTACCCGATTCAAGTATTTTCTAAAGTAAAAGGGGGGAATTCTGTCAAATACCTTGACGAGTTATGTCCTCTTGTCTGTTGATCAGGTCGTGATGTAAACAAGTCTGGTCTAGCAAAGCATTAATGGTTTTGAAATAAAGTGAGGTGTGTACGAAACTTAACCAAGCTCACACTTTCCAGTCGGGCCTTCTGTCTTGAAGAGTATGTACTCCAATGGAGCTTATAGATAAACTAGTATGGTAGTTTCAAAGCCATACCTCTAATACTTCTGAGATAAAGGGGGTGGTGAAAACTTAACCAAGGTGTGACGCCAACGCCGACGCCGACGCCGGGGCGAGTAGGATAGCTCCCCTTTTCATAGAAAAGTCGAGCTAAAAAGTCCTTACCCACACTAACAATGTTTCGTGCACAATTAAAACATGGCTCTACAGGTATATTGTATATGAAGCTTATCATCTGAAAGAATGTTAGGAGTCTGACATTTAAACTCACTTTAAGTTAATATAGATGAAATGAATATACACTGACTATGCAAGTTTACTAACTCTTACTTTAAGAACATTAGATGGTTCTTCACCCACATTTTCAATTCACCCTAAGACAAGGATCAAACTAGATTCTACTTAAGTCCTTACTTAGAAGTTAAAAATATGTAATACAGCAACACTTCCTTTTCACTGACATTATTTAGTCTTAATACATTTTGTAAATACAGTTCAAACCCATATTTCAAAAGTTCAATATTACAACAGTACCTCTCTACCTTCACTTGCAAACACTAATTAATCATTTGGCTTGCTGTCTCTGATATCACTGTGAATACACACAATTAAACAGTGGTTTAAAAGAACAGGAAAAATCCTCTGTCTACCAACCTATCTTGTCTAAGACAGGAAAACAGAAACAAACAAAACTTTTAGTTTATATTGAAGCTAGCCCCATTATCTTGAATATATGTCTAGCATATCAGGTAAAGTTACAATAAAGAATCTTGATGGTTATTTCTTGACAACATCTTAAGACAGACAGGTTGGTTAACATTCAATAACAGTGCAGAATAACTTCTTTGACTGGGTACAAATAGTGCACCTTTGCTAGCATAGTCTGCTTGAAAAATAATTACTGTAACATATGGATTTGTGCCAGAATTGTGTAACCTACATCTAGATTTTCTGATGAATTATCTTGTGATGTGCTCTTCTGCACATCACTCTACTATTCAAAGCACCATTCTCAGTACAAGAAGAGGTTTGAAATACGATATCAGATGGTTTATTAGAGATATACTGCTGGTGAAATGTGGTATCAACTGATTATCTTTTGTTTCTAAGAACATAAAGCACTTCTAGAAAATGTGTATACCTCCCTAGTAACCTGTTTTTGGGATAACTTGCATATATATATTCTCATAACAAGTATATTAACTGAAAGCAAGATTTAAATCTAAATTAAAGACTCGTAAAATACTTTTAACACAGTAAGCTTCATATAACAATATCTGATTTTAATTCATAACAAAATATGTCACGTACAGTATTAAAAAAGATAACACAAAATATCATAATTCAGCAACCACTGTTTCATAGTTCTCACAGTAATGGTTAATACTTTTTAATTTCATCAGTTAATTTTCTACAACCCCTCAACATTTCCATATTGAGTTATGGTCCAGAATGAAGCTTAAAACATAGTACATACTTTGAAAACATGTAAATGGTGAGTTATTTCTCTTACTGAAAGATATAAATTAAAATATACCTAACAGAATTTGTGGGTTCTGAAGTTTTTACTTGGATATATTCAAAACAGATCTGATTTTCTCTATATTCAATGAGAATGAAACTGTGATACAGATTCATAATATTTTTGTTATAACATTTGCTATGTTCATTCTTCAAGCAATTTACAACAGTTGTAATGTCCTTACAATTTTAACTGTCACTCTGAAGGGTAATATCCCTTTAAATACATTTTTCTGTTTCTAAATCACTTACTCCTACATGGAAATTGGCTTCATAAAAAAGTATTGATCTGAAATATAAAATAAATTTAATGCCTACTTATTCTGAACCAAAGTTCTAAACAAAATTAATAGATTTTGTGTATTTCAGTCCAATCTGCCTTCCTTATCTTTAATCATTACTCAAGGTCAACAATGAATTAGGTAGTAAACAACATATATAGCAGTATACGAAATAAACAATTTCAATACTTTCTCCTGTAATGAATTATGTTTAGAATCAATGCCCTTGAAGATAACTGTCTCATTAATTGAAAGTGCCAAAGGTAATAAACTCACTTCCTGGAAATGTAAATGCATATCTTACCGTAAAACTTCTATCTGAAAGTCTCCGTGATTCTATTACTTTCAGAAATGCATTTAAGCTGTTATTAGACTCATCTTTTTCTGCCATAATATGGCAACAATTTGAAATAAAATTTGACAACACAAAACTTATTCATATTGAGTATTACTGGAAAACATGCACACATATTTTGTGACTTTCAATACATAAACATCCTCATCCTTGACCTTCGTTGAAAATTATAATAATTTAATCCAATCAACCAATGGGAAGATTCCTAACAAAACGCTAAGAGAAAGACACAAACAAGAGGCCCTGAAATAATCTAACCATGAAAATATCAAAGATAAAGTCTTCCCAATGTTTTCATACAAAATAAATTCATATTTTTATCAGTTCTAAAGATGCATTTACATAAGCTTTTCTCTGTTTATGTTCTTTTTAAAATAAGTAGGTCAGCATAAAGGGTGAATAAACAGCTGATACAATATTGATACTGATTTACCCTTGTATATCCTGCATGTGGAAAGCCATAACCATATGATTCTGCATCAAACTGAGATGCATCTATCAACCTGCCAGCTGTCAATGATGGCCCTGAATCTTCTCCTGAAATATGCCTCGCTTTTTGAGATGTGTTGCCCATCTCAATAATAATCGGCTGGCAGCGCGGAGGTGAAAACGCGAATCTCTTAAAGAAATCCGTTGTGTATGATTTAAATTAGTCCAAAAATTATATCAACAATTAAGACTTCCTTTGCAGTTATCCAAAACAAGGGACGGGGTGTGGAGAACCGTAAAAAAGAAAGTTCACAAACGTAAGATTTTCACATGTCCTTTACACCAAAAACACGGACGCATTCCAACAATCTGCTATTTCCATCACGTCAATTCGCAAAGAAACATTGTTACTGTTATAGTATATGCATAAATCATTCAATAAATTAGATAGACTCCGCTACAGCGCTTTGTAAACACCACTTTGCTCCCTCGTACGTCAGGG
Source organism: Saxidomus purpurata (assembly GCA_022818135.1). NCBI lineage: Eukaryota > Metazoa > Mollusca > Bivalvia > Venerida > Veneridae > Saxidomus > Saxidomus purpurata. The sequence goes on from JAFMSR010000001.1 coordinate 53,015,506, forward strand.
GAATAAACAAATATGGCCGATTAATGTCATGCTTCCGGTGAAATCTTTACTTTCTCCCCGACAAATGAATCCGTGTTTACATCAAACGGAGGCCCTGCCATGGACTGCCAATAATAACAACAACGGGAAATATAATTTGTGTGCACTGCATCATGCCTCTTGTTGATATTGAATTACAAGTATGATGAATAATGGACGTGTTTCTACTGCATGGAACAGAGAAGCGGCTGAATGTAATCTTGCAAAACTGCACGTTTTGAATAAAGGTTAGAGTAGAACAGAATAGAATGAAAAGATAACTCCCCTGATATAAATATCACATATTCCTATCACTCGAATAGGTGATATCATAAAAGGGCGATAAATAGTAAAACGGTGTTCTGTCAAACCTAGTGTTTCAAAAGACATGACTGAGGATTTACTTGAGACCGAAACCAAGAAATCACCGTGTAATAACCAGTCCCAGCACATAGGCATTAATGCTCTTAACCCGGCCTCCGTTTCGACAAGGTCTTTCAAATAGTATTAATAGTACATCATTTAACTTTTTTAGAACAATCAAAACATTTATTTTAATCCTATCTTATTTCTTCATAGTGATGTACTGATTACATTATGTGCTAAATATTCTATAGTTATATTTGATTACTCTGTGATTGAAAAACACCTTTGGCAATTATATCAATCAATATAACAATAGAACATTTCACACATACTTACTCAGTATATTACAATAGGGGGTGAAATGACTAGGGGTGAAATTATTAGGAGGTGAAACGACTAGGGGGTGAAACCACTTGATACCATTTGAAAGACCTTGGTTTCGAGCTAACCATAAGCAAGACCTGACATATACTCGCGAAAGAGAGCTGTCAGCCTGTCAATATATTCTTCCTCGATTGCTGTATGCATGAAAAGGTTTCTATCATTCTATCATTCTAAAAATCGCATGCAAGACAGTTTTTATCATGAGACATTTGGATTTGGTTCAGATGGAAATATCTATATATATGGAACGCCAAATCTACATAAACTCAAATATTTGAAAATCTCTACAAATAATTAGAGGTATGTACAAATCATTAGAGACCTCCATCAATCAATTTCAGACCTCTTCAAATCAATTGCAGACATCCAGGGGGTCGGACGTAAACGATGTATCTCGGGGCTTTAAGCGAGAATTTGATGTAGTTCTGGTCAAAATGGCGGAAATTTAATTTATTTTGGGGGGGAGACGGATAAGAAAATTGGTAAGGAAATGTTTATTTTTCATTTGATCGAACTGTTATCATGCCCTTTGTACAGCCACATGTAATATATGAAATCGTCACACCCGTTTTGGATCGTGGACCTAAAAATAAAAAAGTTATTGAAGGTCGGTAGTGTTTATGTTTGGATTTTCCGCCGTTTTCTCCCACGTTTGGACGGTTCAGACCGCTTTACTCGAGCTTATTTGAATGCATTTCGTATAAACATGATGCGATCCATTGTTATGTAATGTGTGCACGTTTCCAATACGAACTATCGCCGATTTTTTAAACTTTAAACCGATTTCGATGTATCTCGGGCCGTTTTAAGACGATTCGATGTATCACCGGGTTCCAAAAGCAATTTCACACTAACCCAAAACTAATAACACTCGATGATTTTGTTATTTATGAAACTTTTCGTTGTTCATGCGAAATGAACGACAAAATATTGTGGGCAGCAGCTGCACTGGTTCGCAATTTACACATGGTACATCATCCATGCTGTCCGTTGGTTTACCGTTTACAGTTGAGGACAACAAATGATTTCAAGATATATCCAATTTTAACTTATCCGTAATTGATTTCAAGATAGCTTTAATTCTATTAATGTGGTCTTTAATTAACTTGTTGAGAGCACTAATATTACCCACAATCATTTGGAGATATCTTCAATTGATTTAGAGATATCTCTTATTCATTTGAAGAGCTCTACGATTGTTTTGATTTGGAGATATCTTCAATTGCATTGTAGACCTCTCCAAATGATTTTGAGAGATCTCTAATTGATTTGATGATATCATTAATTCAGTTGTAGAGCTCTTCAAATGAATTGTAGACAGCTATAATTATTTGTAGAGCTCTTTAATTATTTGAGTTTATGTAGATCTGTCGTTTATTGGCCTGGGGACTGAAAGTCCCCTAGGCCTAAGTTAGCATACCACATTTCAAACACTGCAAGAAATTTAACTGTGCTATGTGCGAATAACAACATGCGAAAGTAGTGCAAGACAGACCACATCAATCTTCTGTTTGAATGTCGCATATGATAAGAACATATTACAAAAAAAGAGTACATGTATACAACTTCAAACGATTGCAAGAAGGTATATAGCTTACGGGCTGCGTTACTGATTTTTTTCTGTTTTAGAAATTAATGCGCTGTTAGCTGTTAAAGGAAGATAATCGTATGCATATCACGGAAAAGTACGGATATTTACGGATATTTACGGAAGTTTACGGAAACGTACGGAGCTCGATATAAGAGTTTGTAGTTTGATTTTCAAATTTCCGATGTTATTTCATTGACAACTTTGTTATTTACGAACGATTACATATATATTTACCTAAAAATAAATTTCAAAAAAAAAAGATATAATTTACGTACATTCCCGAGAAGGAACTCACGTGGTCAAAATCACTCGCCATTTATCGAGGACGCTGCATGTCAAGGCCCAGTGAACGGTTTCACCGATTACAACTACAAGGTAACCCAGAATCATTTTTGGTTTTCGCTGTAATACACATTGCACAGACCTGTATTTATATTTCATTGCTGGTATTGCTTTGCTTATTTCTGTTTCAAGGTCTTGTCCTTGGTATACAACAATTTTCGATCCACACAAGGTCTTTCAAATACTATTTGAAAGACCTTGATCCACATCATCAGATCATATCGCTTGAAGTTGTACAAAGCGCAGATCGAATTATTTTTATTGGCTTAAACAATTTATAATGTTGACTATGTGATTATTTTTCATTTAACGTACGTTTTATAATAAAACAAACTTCCCTGCCACCCATATATTTGTGAATCATTCATTCTGTGTCATATATTGAATTTCGTCCTCTGCACATTTCGACCCGCGCTTTAGGTAAGGTTCAGCGCAAAACACGTAGGTCAAAAGTTGTTTTTCGGGGAGTTAACCTATAGCCCCCAGGCCTTCAGCGCTCACAGCGCTTTGTTGTATATCTGGCAGAGCTGACCTCGTTCCCACCAAAATGTTAGCATCGGTGACGTATCCGCCTGCTCGTGACAGAAACTATTGTCAAACGGAGTAGACATAGGAATGTCGCTGCGATGAAGATACTTCCGTGACGGAACACGTATTCTGCATATCACATTTTTTCTTCTGTGTCTTCTAGTGCCACCCACCCCGACGCAAAGGTCTGATGTCAACATAGTCGTTGTAGACGTCTCGGGCAGGTCTCCTTTGTACCTAGTCAAGGTTCTGGATATTTGGCTTTTTGTAGAGGTATAAGAGGGATGAGACATATTATAGTAGAGGAGTAGGAGGCACCTGTGACGATAGTTCATTCCCTCAGGCTCCAATGGATACAACCAACAGTGTCACCATCTTTGCCCACATGTTCAAGTTACTATCCCATGGAAGTGTATCGTCATATTCAGGTAGCTTCTACTTACATGAAGTAAGAACGAAGTTGTAGTTGGTGTTAGTGGGGGTAGCACTGAGTGTCAAACTGATTTACTAAGTTTCTCCCATTGTTCTATGGCTGATAGATCATCACAAATCTGCTTACTGTTTGTGACACTACCGGTGACCTTGAACATACTGTTATCAGTAAATATACACCTAGAAAAAAAGTTAAGCACCCCCTGGAAGTTACGCAATGACTTAAAAAATTATTTCATGAAATCACCTTCAAATAAACGAAGAAAAATGCTGTAAATCATAACAGCAACGCTCTGCACGAACTGCCAACAGTTTTAACCTGCGAGTGTAAGCAGATTGTCATAAAAAAGATCCGAGGCTCATTTGGAGGCAGAATAGTCAGAGTTAGGATGATCGACTAGGCACAGTGAAGGTTTACTCTGCTAGTGAGCGTATGAAGTACGGATTTCATCTGAAGACTCAAAATTGCATTTTTTACTTTAATTCACCACATAAAATATTCCTATGACCTCTGCAGTTCCATACTTAAATATGTTTTTGATTTCGGAGAAAACGGCATCCATTGATTGTTCAACAATATCACCCGAAAAGCCCAACATATTATTACAGTTTTGCCGTTTTCTATTTGTCAGAGGTTGCTGTTACGGATTACATTCTTCTTCCCTAGCTCAATTTGACGGTATTTTCATGATAAAGCTTCGTTAGATAATTCAATCTAAAACTTTCTTGGGGTGCTTCACTTTTTTCTTTGTGTATACTCAGTAATTAAAGGAAACAGCAAATGACCAAGAACTGCCCCCTGAGGGATGCCGGTCAATACAACTGCTTGCTCTAGCCTCGTACCGTCTAGGATGGCGACATGGTAATTAACATATCCACATCAAAAGACTTACGCGGACCGCGTAGTGATCTAGATTGTGCAAAATGCGGCTGTGAGTGACTTTGTGAAAGGCAATTGCATAGTCAGATAGTTGGACATTGACTAGTTGACTTTTTGCTGTACCTGGATTATCTCTTGGATGGTTGAGAGAAGTTTTGTGTCAAAGGAGTGTCGTTTCCTGAAATCATAGTTGTTGTCAAAAAGAAAAGCATGTGTGTCAAAATGATTTATTACAATCATACAATGTTATGGATAAGATCTATGTGATATAGTAGCGTGCACGACAGGGGTGTTAATGACACAGCCATGTTGTTTGCTCTCTGTTGTAAACGATGCACGCTTCTAAACTACAACTACATAGCTAACAAGACATTCAAAAGAGTGATTTCCATATCCCACTGCTTCTACAAATGAACTTTATTCTGTTAATATTTTTCATTATATCCCCCTGGTAAAGAAAAGAAGCCCGAGAGGGAAATCTAGACAGGTTGTGGTGCCATCGACAAGGAGTCGGACTTGGTATTTAGAAACAATGGGAAGTTACTTTGTGTAAATTAGGAAACAAAGGGGACTAAAGAAAGATCATTGAGGACTGCGGTAGAACAATCACACTCAGAGACAAATGCCTGACGAATATTAATACAAACCAATATACATGTAGTATTAAAATATGTTATTAATTATAAAGGTCTTACATGCTTTATAAAAGAAATTTCTTTTTTTCTTCATGTACAAAACTAAAAGTGAAAACATTTCATGATCAAAATGACTCGAATATGAATAGAGTTTTATAATCGGGGGGTCTCATTGTTTTTACCTCACCTGAGCGCAACGTGCTCAATGTGAGCTGTGTCCATCGCGCACACGTCGTACGTCGTCAACAATTAGCTTCAAACGACATCTTCCCCTAAACTGCTTGACAAAAGTTGACGAAATTAGGCAGTCATGTATCTTTGGTGGTTCTCTACCAAAGCTGTTAAAAAGTTCATTATATGCAGTACTCTGGTTGCTATGACAACAATTAGGAAAGGCCTAGAACTTAGATATTTGTTCTGTAGTATTGTCTAGTGTTGTTCAAATCGTGACCCTCGGACCAAGGGCTCACTTCATATTACATAGCTTTCTAAAAAACGTCATTAAAAAATTCTTGTCTGAAACCATAAGGCCTAGAGTTTAGACACTTGGCATGCAGCATTACGTAGCGGATCTCTACCAAGAAATCATGATGCCCGGGTCAAAATCGAACCTGTCTCGGGAATACTTGATTCTATATAGGCTTATACAGAAAAATACTAAAATGTTCCTGTCTAAAACAAGAAGCCAGAGAGCATAGATATTTGACATGTACCTGAATTGTATTGAATTCACTTGAATTTACATAGGTTTCATTTGAAACAATTTTAAAACCTTCTTCTCTTAAACCACAATGCTCAGACCTTAGATATTTGGTATGTATACGAAACAAAATTTCCAACGTACCACATGCCTTTTTCCTTTATTTAATTGTCGATCCTCCCAATATCTGTTGGCTTATTTTTAGCTATCGGTGCACGAAAGCTATCATGTCTTGCATTTATGAAGACATTGGGTAGATACATGTACTTCCATGACATGAATTTCAAAATGATTGAGTGTTACAAATTTCAAATGGAAGAGATTTTTAAGAGTGTGCATCAATACAATAACCCATGTTAAATCCATGGATGTTTAAACGTTAAATGAAATTCTCTGCCATATGATAAGGGGATACTTAAAATAATTTCTTGTCTAAAACCACAAGTCCCAGAGCTTAGATAGTTGGAATGTAGCATTGTGGAGTGGACATCTACCAATATTTTCAAGTCATGGCATCGGAGTCAAAATTGACCCCACCACAGAGGGCACTTTATTTTACATAGGTTTCTTGACCCCACCACAGAGGGCACTTTATTTTACATAGGTTTCTTAAAAATACTTAAAAGTTGGATCCCTGTCTAGATTGTTCAAATCATGTCACCTGTATCAAAATTGACCCCCGCCCCAGGGGTCACTTATTTTTATATAGGCTTTTATATAAAAATCATATTCTCCAAAATAAATTAAACTTAAGATATTTGGCAACTAGCATCGTTTTGTAAACTTCTCTCAAGATTGTTCAAATCATAACCCCCAGGTCAAAATTGACCCCGCTCGGGGTCACTGGATGTTAACTACGTTTATAGGAAAAACTTTAAAAGTCTTCTTCAAAATCAAAAGTCCTAGAGCTTAAAATTATAGAGAAGTTTTGACTGAAACCATAACACCCAGGATTTAGATGTAGTCTAGCAGACCTCTTCCAAGATTGTTCAGATCATGCACACTTGTATCTTCACTGACAGTGACCTCATTATCGACACTGACTTGACTAACGTTGACAAAACTTTCCACATCTTGACTATCGGTGAATTCATTATCGACACTTACATGTACTTGATTAACGTTGAGATTACACACATAAGGATGACAGTGACCTCATTATCGACACTTACTTGACTAACGTTGCTGTCACTATTAAAGTGGCTAATATCGAAATCGTTTAGAGCTTCGAGACTTTAGGTTACGTTCGCTTCTGGCTGCTCCGAAAGAAAGTAAAATATATCGTCATCCCATGATTTATCTTCATAATACCCATGTGATGAACGTTTTACATTTTCACGCCTAATGTTGCAGTTCTAGCATCGTCGCGTGAATATTTATAGTGGCGGATTAGGTGTTCAAATGAATAGCTTCATTTGTTTTCAATGCACTGCCAGTGCTTAACAACTGAATGACCTTCCATAACACGTATTTTCAAGTTCAGCTTATACATAATGTACTTATAGCTTTTTCCGAAATCGTCACAGCGATTATTTACTGTAAACACACGTACAAATCGATCCAGCAGCACTTTAAAACTGATACCACCGATAATATATATATTACACATGATCAACCCGTATATTTCCACTTGGATACTTGCAGTAAGTACACTTTAGATTGCTCCGGTACTTCAGGCAAGTTGAAAATGACTCAATAATCGTTCAGTAATGGTTGCTCAGTTGATATATTTACGCGGGAAATCTCTATACGTAAGCTTTTGCTCCGGCCTTTAATAAAGACCACAACTGAAATAGTTACAGTTTTCTTTTCACAATGGAACTAATTATTCCTTTAACATTTATCAAACTACAGGTAATGTCCTTTTCGTTCGCAAAAATGCGTCCATCCCCCCATAACAGATATAAATACGTTAATTTGCATTGTGTTGGGCCTGTGACACTTCTATTGGAAACAGCAGATTGAACGATCTTCTTATTATAATCCCGGTATATTCAGCTGATCGAATATTTCCATCCTGACTGATTCGTATTTTCAATATTTTTCCCATTTTCCATGGCCCACGTGGTAAATCATCCTTTATGAGTACCACGTCGCTAGTACTTAGAGACTTGGTTGCCTTAATTTGCTTTGAGCTATTTCGCGAAGGCTTAACAGATCACTGCGCCATACGCGCCAAAATGTGTCATCTAGCTTTGACCCTTTTCCAATACGTTCAACAATTTATCAGCATTGCTTTCGTATGGTTTATACTCAGGATCATCGTTATCACATTATATTTCTAGTAAACCTGTACGTGAATTTAAGTACATGTACAGTATATGAAAGTCCATGAGTAAATAGAAATTGAAACCGTCGCTAATGTACACTAAATGTCGCGATTTCACAACCGATTCTGATTTGGTAGGAGTTTTCGACCTACTGGCTTGCGTAAAGCACGTTTGACAAGTCCACTGTAAGCTTATACGTTCATAAAGCCACCAATTTAAGAGGCTATCTTTACAATGAACGACCACTTGATGCCTTTAGTTGAAGGGTAGTTTTGAATTTCCTCAATTCGTATCATCTTTCACCATATCAGCTTGACTCGATAACCTAAATTTCTTAATATTAGAATAAAGCAGTGTCACTGATGATTTCTACATGCGTCCATTTTGTAGCAGTAAGTCTTCTTAAACATAGAAGAAACCTTTTCGCTGACACATCTTGTTGTAATTTCATGTGTACAGCAAGAGTAACGAGGCATGTGAAGAGAAACAACCAGATGCTTCAGTGAAATTAGCATGCGTAAAACTTCCATCGCATCTTAACATACCACTTTTGTCAACAATGAATACGTCAAGTTGTTTAGTGTTTCGTGACAATGGCGCCAAACACATCTGAAAAATGTTCATTCTGTACATATTACTGAAATATACATTCAGCTTCATGTAATTCATCACTCGTTAGATAACTAGCCGTGCACTGTTCACCTCGTTGTTTATTCACAAATCGTTGGCACCACGCTGTAACTAATATCAACTTTGTTACTGACGAGTAATTTTTCTCATTAATTCCAAATGGCATCTTCTGCAATAAGGCTGTACATTCATCTCTCTCTTTTTGTGTCGTATAACATTTCTGGCCACTTCGCGGATGGATACAATAGCTATTTTGGGCCATGTCACTATAATTCGTTCTCATACAAATTTGATAAACATGTACTGCAGTCACGATTTCACGATTTGCAATGTCTGCAGGGTTGTATTTTGTATTAGCGTAACAGAATGAAACATTTTCATAGCGTCTAAGTTCCTTCACTCTTTTTTGCATAAAAACTGGTAGTATTTTCTTAGTAGATATCCACCACATCACCCATTGCGAATCTGTCATCAGCGCTATTGAATCCAGTGAAGCTCAATCTGTATCTCCACAAATTCCACGCACCTCACTCCTATACGAACAGCTAATAGTTCTAATATTCTTGATGTAGTCTTACCTTTCACCGGTTCAAATTTATTTTTACTGAACATTAAATCAAACTTAATTTCACTTTTAATCTTTTGCAGCAGATAGGTTGACGTTGCATAAGATGTTTTTGAAGCATCACAAAAGCGTAATAATTTGTATCTTTGCGTGGATTAGAAACAGAAACAGACCTGCCTATTTCCTCACTATCAATTTTCATGAAATCGCTTTTTTTCTCTCCATCTATTCACTTGCATCTTCTAGGTCAAGCTGGTCATCTCAAAATCAAATGTTTGCTCAAGACATTTTGAAGCAAAACCTTCCCTCTCATTGTAATAGGAGCAAATAATCCTAGCGGATCGTAGACTGAAGCTAGTTGTTTCAACACATTTCGTTTTGTTATTGTCAGTTCGTCGCTTCGGATTTTAGACTTTTGTATAGCAAGTGTGTCATATTAATGAAGAGGAGACACACTGAGGGTGCTAACAAGAGAAAAGCCAGAGAAGACCCTGAAATAAGACAGAAAGAGGGGAAAAGGAGCTTATTGACAAGAGAAAGGTCAGAGAAGTCCCTGAAGTCAGAAGGAAAAAGAGAGAAACTGAGGGTGCAGACAAGAGAAAAGCCAGAGAAGACCCTGAAGTCAGACAGAAAGAAAACAAATTTCACCGGAAAAGCAAAGAAAAGACATCCGAGAACTCCCGTTGATTCTCTGGAACTTTGATTTAACTCTTTAAACAATCGGTAACGTATGCATGTGAATATGAGTGCACATGCTGTGCGCAGTTATTTTTAAACAGTCTGTTGTGAAGGTGCCTATACTCAATATACCAGATGCCCTTCATAAACGATGTATTTCTAAAACAGTATAGACAAAACAGAGTGGATATGTCATACCTGTTTAAATTACTTGAAGAAAAAAGATTACCTCCTCTTAGCAAAGCGAACAAAATGGTATTTCCTGAAAAGCCGGAAGTTTTGATTCTCAATGGGTTAGAGGAAAGGTTTGTGTCTGTACTGAATGTTTTATGCTGCTTCGAGAACTTCCAAGTGGAGGACAAAGTGTGTGTAAAAGGCAATGTTGTAAATGTGCATGCAGAAACTAGCTATTACAACAATAATACAATGTACTCACTACATGTATGAAAATGTTAGACTAGAAAAATGCATCAAGGCCACTCGTTTTCTGTTGCAGAAACCTCTGTTTGAAAAGCACGTTACATTTGGAATAGATCAAAACTGGATAACGGAGCATACTCAGGCAATTCCATCCACTGATTGAGATCAATTTGTTCAAAGTAATTCAGAAGAGGTGTTCTTGCATACTGATATTGACCATATTAACCATGAAACTAATGACAAATCAGAGAAGACTAGTATTGTAACAGATGAAGGTGTGCAGATGTGCCATTTGTAAATGCAAGTGTTGCAGGTACTGAGTAAGATATTTGGACCGAAGACGAAGATGATGACAAACAAACAGGACAGATGGACACCATGGTGTTTTCTTCTTTGACTAAAAGTGATAGTCAACATATTGTCTCCGTTGCACCAAGTGAGGAAAATGTTCATATTAGCATTTTTTCTGACCATGTAGAATAGTTGTCTTTTCCATCAACTTTTTGTGGTGGATCTCGGCCAACTAACACAGAAATGGAAGTTCAAGTTTAATATTCTGATATTGTTGAGACGACAAGATAGGAGAGTGCAACATCTATCGTCAATATCTTTTTCAAGGCTAGGAAAATACAGCTGAAGCCGATTCAGGAAAAGTTTTGTCTGTCAATGCACAGAAATAAAACAAAAGGAAAAGTATATACGGCAAAGGATGTCAGAGACAAAGATGAAGGTTAAACAATATTTAGAACATTATGAGGGTCTCCGCCATATCAGGAAAATGCAAATGATTCGCCAGCTAGGTCTACCTACTTGGTTGATTAGCCTGTCAGCTGCAGAAACACACTGGAAACTTCTGAAATCGCTAGGTAAGATCATTGACCACACCAAATATTATGACCAAGAAATAGACTCATATATATATAGAAGACAAAATCTAGACTGATAAAATCATATCCCGTTACTGTAGCACGCTATTTTGATTACAGAGTGCAACAGTTTTTCCAAATCTTTCTGATAAGTAGCTTTGGACCACTTGGACTTGTCAAAGACTTCTTTTACATAATTGAGTTCAAGAACCGTTGATCTCCACATATTCATGGCTTGTTGTAGACTGGGGATGCTCCTCATTATGGCACAGATACTGTAATGGTAATTGAAAAGTTTATCAGTAAGCATATCACCACGTCAGAGATGTTCCTTAACAAATACAAGGGTATATCTTAAAAGAGTGTCGGATGCTACTCGCATAAATGGATACAATCTAGGAATTCTTCAGGCTTTGAAGGCAAACCATGAAATACAGTTTGTAGAAGAACCATATGCGTGTTCCATGTGCATTGTCAGCTACATAAGTAAGGGTCAAAGAGGTATGAGTGACTGCTACGAAGAGCTTGTGATAGCTAAGCCTGTCACAAGTGATATACGTAAACAAGTAAGAGCAGTTGGCAATAAATTCACAAAATAAATCATTGAAACCAGTGCTCAGGAATCTGTCTGTATTACGCTTCAGTTGCCCTAACGTCGAGAAAGCACTTCATTCGCTTTTAACACCGGTCAAGTCGAGGAACGCCCTTTTTTTAAAAAGTGAGGAGCAACTGAAGCTGATGTCGGATGATTCTGATGATATACAGTGTTCAAATGTAATCAGCAGATACAGAAACAGACCAGCATAGAACATATGCCTTCCGTGTGTCTTGCAAATTTTGTGGCTTGGTATGACTTATGTCCAAAGAAAAATATCCACAAAAAGAAAATCCGTACAGACTTACCAGAAAGTGACATTGATGACAACATAGATGATAATCCTGAACCAGAAGGGGAGTATGATGATCATAAAATTAAACTGCAAAGTGGCACTCTTCTGAAAAAAAGGGAAGCATAAAAAGATCATTCGATATGTTAGATACAATAAAAAGAAAGATCCAGAAAACTATTACAGGAAAATGCTCATGTTATTCTATCACTGGAGAACTGAAGACAAAATTATAGGTAACAGTGAAACATACGAAGACGAGTTCCAGTTTGTCAAAGAAGAAATTGATTCGAAGAAAACAGAATATGAGCATTTTGCTGAACAACTTTATATAGCTGAAGAACTCGCTGTTGAGATACATGACAAAACTGTTGCTCCGATTGTAAAGCAGCAGGAATTAGATGGCATCAGTAAAGATATACTAGTTGATCAAGTAGGAGAAATATTTTCAAATTATGATATAGGACCTGATCTTGGCTTACGTAGTACCATTGATGAGATATATGAATTAATAAGGAATCGTGTAACTGATGGCCAGTTCAGAACAGATGTTAGATAACTCAACAAAAAGCAGTTAAAAATCTTCAACCATGTGATCAAGACTGTGAAGACTTTCAGACAGCAATTCTTCATATTCCTTAGTGACGGTGAAAAAAACAAGAGCAACAAAGACTTTGAATATGGCATTATTGCGCGATTACAATACTGAACTAGGATCAATCCTTCACAAATCATGTACTGGTGACTGTTCCTACTGCTTATCTTATTGGAGGAAGAACACCGCACTCAGCATTCAAGATCACAGCAAATCAAAGTCTCAAACACAAAACCTCTGAGAAGCGAAAATCTAAATACTCTAAGAAAGCAGAGTGGTCCTCAGACAGTATTTATTGATGAAATTTCCATGTGTGGTATCAATTTATTTACGTTCATCGAGCTTCGTCTGCACGAAGTCAAACAAGTTAGCCGTCCCTTTGTTGATGTGAATCTTATCTGCATTGAAGATTTTTTTCAGCTCCATCCAGTGATGGATAAATGGATATTTCAATATCCTAACAATGACTATAGCATTCTAGCTCACCATGTTTGGCTTGATAACATCAGATTATATGAGCTCACAGACATTATGCGCCAAGCAGGTGATAAAAGGTTTGCTGAAACTTTGAATAATATGAGGGAAGGCAATCAAACTCTTATAGACCTTATCTCTGGGCGCATCATTACTGCTGATCTCACAAATTACCCAACCAGTGCAACACACATTTTATACTACAACAAGTCAGTAGATGCACACGATACTTGACTTTACAATATATGCAAAAAAAGAGAAATGCACATACACATCCAATGATATTGTGATAGGAGATGTGACACCAATTGTTAAAACACAGGTTCCAGAGAAAGCCTCTTATAAAGCATGAGATGCCATGGGTCTTTCCAAGTATTAAGGACAGCTGTAAGCTTGAGAAATGAATTGACAGTCAATTTAGATGTTGCAGATGAGCTAGTGGTCTAACTAGGAAGATCACATATACAATGTCCCATTCACCATTAGTGATATGGATCGAGTTTGAAACAGAAGACATAGGTCAAAAGCTGAGAAGAACAAGCCCTCATTTGTATTCATCAGATATTGAAAAATCTTGGACACCCATCACAAAAATTGCAAGACAATTTCCAGTTGGAAAATACAAACATGTATTACTGATCCAACAAGTCCCATTGCAGTTGTCATGTGCTAAGACTATACATAAGTGTCAAGGAACAACATTGCAGGAATCGCTTGTTCAACTTCCAAATGAAAAGAGAGAGCATATGCATCATGTTGCATTAAGCCGAATAACGTCATTAAACAGGCTGCTTTGTTGGAGCCATTTGTCCATCAAAATCACTGTGTCTACTGCTGTCCTCAATGAAATGAGTCGTCTACGAAATGAACGTCAGAAGCAGTTATGCTACAGACCATTGTACACATTGTGTGACAATCATTTGAAGATTTATTCCATAATGCCCAATCTCTACATCTTCATTTTGAAGGCTTAAAGTCAGAACCAGATGTTTCAGCTTGTGACATATTGATGTTTGTTGAATCCAAGTTATGTCATACTGATGTCAGGATATACAACACATCAAAATGACTTCTCTGATCTAAGATGCTCTTAAGGTACAGACGTCTTCTCAAAAGAGACAATGTTATGTGATGTAAAAACCTAAATGTTTCACCAGTCGAGTTGACACTACTAAAAGTGACATTTCCAGAAAACATTAACATTCTGTGTATGTATTGCCAAAACAAATGGGGAGCTCTTAAGCGGACACTTTCCACAATCATAAATGATGTTGCAGTAGCAAAAAAAGCTTTGTGTTTGGAGATTTCAACACAGATAAAGCAAAGTACAAGCAATCGTGCATGTTTCTAAATGACTTTGGTTATCGGCATCTTGTGGAAGAATCTACCACCAACAATGGTACAATCATAGACCTCATATTTACAAATTCCCAAGACTGTGAGCATGGTGTCCTTAAGTTGTACTTCAGTTTTACAAGCTAGTTTTGGGCAACAACGTAAGGTAAAAATCAACATTCATAGTTGGATTGCTAAAGCAAGGATAAAAACTTAATGGGTTGGTAGCTTTTGATTTACAACAAGGTTCACAGATTATTTGGTTACTTTGTGAAATACTAGACTCAAAACAAATAAAACATGGAAAAAGCCAATTGTTTTTGTTTTTTTATTATAATACATATTTAGTTCTTTAGCCACTTATTAGATCTAAGTGTATTTGTTAAGACGTTGTTTAAAGGAGTTGGTAGAGGGCGACATCATTATGGACTCTGGAAGTTTGTTGCAGTTATCTACAACCCTCTGGCTGAAGGTAGCTCGCCTAGTTTGGTTCTGGGGTGTTTTTGCAAATTTTAAGGGAGTTATCCCTTAATTGTTGGGAGACAAACATGTTACAGTCCTTAAACCTACGTAGACTTGATCTCAGACGTATCGTCAGCAAGCTTTCCTTTATTTACACACTAATAAATGATCAGACTGCTATCCCTAAAAAAGATTACTCAACCCTACCCTCACGTCGATCTAGATTTAGCCATCCAATAGGCTACCAGTTAATTAATTTCAACTTCAAGCTTTCCTTTCTTCCGTGGGATGATACATCATTGGATCAGTCTTCCCTCTGCCATTATAACACTCCCAACACCCGTGATATATCATTGGATCAGCCTTCCCTCTGACATAATAACACTCCCAACACCCGTGATACATCATTGGATCAGCCTTCCCTCTGACATTATAACACTCCCAACACCCGAGCAGTTTTCTGCAGCCGTTGCCTGCACTAGCCAAGCTTGTTTTTATCTTTAAAACCAAACATCATTTCCAATGCAGTGCCTTGCTTTTTATTATTCAAACGACATCTTCTCTGAAACCACTGGGCCAATGTTTATGAAGCTGTGCAGGGATGTTCCTTGCAATAAAGCTCTACCAAAAATGTTGTAAGAATTCCATTCCATGCAGAACTCTGGTTGCTATGGCAAAATAATGGAACAAACTTTAAAATATTCTTCTCTTAAACCACAAGGCCTTAAAGCATAGGTATTTGGCATGTAGTATTGTCTAGTGGACGTCTACCAAGTTTGTCCAAATTATGACCCCTGGTCAAAACTGAACCCGCGCGGGTGGTCACCTGGTTTTACATAGGCTATATATAGGAAAAAAACTATAAAACTCTTCTTCTCTGAAACCACAAGGCCTAGAGATATTTGGCATGTATCATTGTCTAGTAGACCTCTACCAAGATTGTTCGAATTATGAGCCCCGGGTCAAAACGACCCCGCCTGGGGGTCTCTTAGTTTTACAAACGCTTATATAGGAAAAACTTTAAAAATTCTTCTTCTCTGAAACCATAGGACCGAGAGCTGAGATATTTGGCATGTAGCATTGCCTAGTGGACCTCTACTAAGTTTTTTCAAAGCATGACCCCCTATTTCACATAGGAAAAACTTTAAAAATCTTCTCTGAATTCACATAGCCTAGAATTTAGATCAAATTAAATTTTGATATATAGGTGAGCGATATTGGTCCTCTTGTTGTACTTCTCTTGAACCTATCTTATTTTTCTTTTCTTTACCAACAGTTTCATGGCTTGATCAGAAATGTATACAGATAGATTTTTCTTCAAGTCTTGTTAACCTGATAACTTGTTGATGTTGCTTTTTTGCCAAAGTTTTTTTATTGTAAAAAATATAGTCGGGATTTTAACACGACCAGCTTTGATATGACTATTTAAAATGTTATCTTTCCTATTAATCAGTTCTACTATTCCATAATTCACTCTCTACAGAAACGTTAATTCAGTCTGGACAATGAGAAGTTACAAGTAAAATGTGCGATGTCACGTTTCAGATCCGACAATCCTTTGTTTCAACCTGGTGTTATACCACTCCCAGAACCTCGGGTACCCGTTTGACCTTTTGATAGAGTTACGTCCCTTAGCTGAGTCAGGTACCATTACGCATGACGGAAGTGGAATTAATAGACGATAACAAAATTAGGGTCACTGGAAATGTGAAGAAAAATACCTTTTCTTGAGACCCTTAACATATACAAGGGTCAAAAATGATGTCCGATGAAATCCAACGTCGGAATCCACAAGACGATTTTGATTTAATTCAGCGTGTAGGCAGTGGAACGTACGGAGATGTGTACAAGGTAAATAAGACACTCAAAAATATTTGAGCTCTTCCTGTCTGTCAAAAAATTTGGAAGGGTACTTGATCGAAAGGGCTTTTTGTCCCACCTCTCCATATCAAATTTATTGTTTAATAAATAGATTTTTAATGAATTGTGGTTACACTTTAATTTAAATGAAAAAATAATTTAGCTTTTATACTCGAACTCCATATTATCGGCGCATTCCTATTATCGGCCGTAATCATACTTTCGGGTATTCCCCCCCCAGTGCCAGCCCCCCCCCCATTGGTGAATATCATATGCAAATTTGTGACCGGAAGTTCACGCTTGATCAAGCACCTCACCTTTTCTAGAAATGTCACTTTCTTGAAAGTTTGTGTTCATTTGCAAAAGCTACTTACTTTTACACCTTTCCAGGTGTTATTCAACGATATATCCCCCAAAGTACTGTTTATTTATTGAATAATCTACAGGATAAGTTTATTAGCTTTTGTCGTCTGCTATGACGTCACTCTGGCCGATTTTTTTATGGTATGGAAAGGCGGTTCTGTCTGTTTTTGCCTGTGATATACTAATCAAGTCAGTTAGAAATAATGATTTTTTCAAAGAATATCAATTATTTCATATTTCTCAATGCATATCTTTAATTCCTAGTGTGGGATTAAGCCATTAACTATGAAAAAGAATCACATAATGACTATCAATGTGTTTATTTCTGTTCTTGGTAGTTGATTTATGGTTGGTTTAATGTTTTAATTTGGATATTTTATAAACTTATAAAGACTTTGACTAACATTTTGTGAACAGTTTGAACTTGTTGCACCTTGCCCACTTAAAGTTGGAATATATTCTGTAAATTGAGTTTTATATTTCTTATTCTTTGGATATTGGGAGTGTTTGAACCATAGCAGATATTTTTCAAGGCAAATCATTGCCGTCCGTATTTGTGGCGGATAAGGTGATCCATAGTTCGGTTACGCCGATAATAGAGTGCTTTCCCTTGGATGAAATCTAAATCACCAGGTGTATGGGTAGTTTGTTTTGTTTGACCTACTTTGTAAAACTTCTGTATTTTGGTCGTAACACATGTCTTTGATGTTGCTGCATGTTGAGTAAATTGTTTATTTTTAAAAATGACATAAGAAAACTGGTGTTGAGTAAAATACAAATGCGCCGATAATACAGCGTTACGGGCTAAAAAGACTGCAAGTAAAAATTCTGTCACAAAGAAATCTGAATTTGAAATTTTGAAGTCTTCCCTTGCCCACATGATTATATACTGTGCTCTACAGTCAAAAGTGTTCTATTGTACTGACATGCCAATAACCCCTTACCAATATAAGCAGATAAGGAAATGTGAAGCTTTGAAGCAGGCCTGCCATTGAAACCTAACTATTGAAACCTAGCAAATTTGTTATACCTTAACCTAGTTGTAGAGCCTTCGCTTTGTGTGCAACAGCTTGTTAGTTTAAAACCCAGCTATCATTTCAGAGTCATGAAAATAGATCGTGAAATCTCACTTGCTTTTAAAACATGTAACATATCACGCTCTTCTGGTATCCTAGTAAGGGTATACGGTATAGCATAATGTGGATAGGAATGCACATACAAACTTCTTTGCATCTATAGATTCAATTGGCAATTTTGAAGCTACAGGAAAAGCAGCTCTAGAGCTAAACCAGTTCAAATTATGCCCCTTTACAATATGTGCAATAAAAAATTTCGTATTTTTTTATTTACGCTGTTACATTTTCAAATGTCATACACAGACATGTCATGGTTATTCTTGGCTTCGCAGATCCGGGTACTGAAGAATTATTTACATTCGGGAAAGGTGATTCCTCGGCTGTCATCGCTGGTCTCTATGTATCTTTAATAGGGATGTAACGATAGTCGATACTATCAACTTATCGCAATTGTATCAGACCCGATAGTCAATAGTCGATAGCAATTTCACACTATCGATACTATCGCCGATAGTCTAGACAGCTATCGACTTTTCTCGATAGTTTTTTTTTTCATCTTTGAATGCGTTATTTAGTTGATTTTCCTTTGCCATAAAACGTATGTTTACATTACGGGCTATAATAAGTTATATAAACGACGACGTTTTTGTTCCTAAAACGTAGTTGTCTTACCATCCATCAATCCATTACTTCGCATAGTGAACAATTTTAATGACGCGTAGCTGTTCAATAAAAATGGTTTAGCATTCTTAATTAGTAACGATTATATTTATACTGAATTCAAGTTAATTACAGGTATTGATACAAACAAATTGAATCAACTTAGTGAAAATATATGGCATGTAATAATGTAAACTATCGAAACTATCGTGATAGTATCACGATAGTGAAGCCAGCTATTGATAGTCTATCGTGATAGTACTTTTAACTATCGATAACTATCGTGAAAGTAAATTTGGCTGCAATAGTCAGCCCTAATCTTTAACTTTGAATAATACAATAACCAAGATTAGAAATGAAAGAAGACGACGATCTTCCATCACCTTGAAACTATCAGATTTAAATAATACTTATATGTTGTCAAAAGCTTTTTGTTTGGTTTGAAATAAATTTAAATTTGCATATGAGTCAACAGTAAAGGCTGAGTTTTCACCTGTTACCGAATGAAGAAATGAATGTGACCTAATAATCCAATTGGTTAACTGGTCAGTATAACATCATGGCGAAGCCGAGAATAACCACAAAAAGAAAACACCATGAAAATCTACTAAGAAAATTAAAGAAATGAGAAAATAAAGCAAACAGTTGCAAGGGCATGTTTCTCGCTAACTAGAATAACTGCTGCTTTCTGTTTTATTGGAATATTTTACAAAAACTGACAATTTTGTATTTTTGAGGGTAATTCTGAATATATATGTGGTTGCGGCGGTAAACATGTGGTATTTCCCGGTCAACAGCATGATCTTCTATGCCTGGCAGTATCAATTTGGAGAATGATTTCTTTCAAAAAATTTTGAGGTGTTCCGATAGACATAACGGTTACGGAATGAGATTCTGTCTGTGCATGTGCACGCACTGACTTACGTTTGTTAAATTTAAGCAAAGGCATAGTACAACTGTTTGTAACTGTAAGTAAAATGGAATGGTTTATTTTGCAGGCCTATTATTTATATAAAAAGTGCTAAAATGCATTTCTAGTTGCCTGTCTTACAAGGCTGGCAAGCAATTGAATAAATATGCCTAATAATATTTAAAAGAGTCAACATCTGCTTAATTCTTAAAGTGACTATAAAATTGTTAAAACATCGGATATAACATATAATTTCACACTGCTATTCTGCTAAAATTGCTTAAACATTTTTACAGTTGGCCAGCAAATAGCCCTGCAGTAAAATTTACCTTTAACAGCCCTAATTTTGATACAAAAAATACCCTATGGTTAAAGTTCTGAGCATTGCTAGGTAGAGTTTTTAAAATTTCAGTATGAGTGGTGTGCCAATAATGTTATGTACCAATAATAAACAAGACAATAATAAAGTTGTTATGCAACAAAAAATTTTGGAAACAGTTAGTACTTAGTCTTTCAGTTTGAAAGTTATTCACCTATTGCTTAAAGTTATAACAGACATCAAAACCATGCACAAATTATCAAATGTATCCGAGGCAAAGGAAACAAAGGTGAATGACAATTAATTTTGATATTCAAATTTGAAAAAAAATATTATGATTTCATGTGCATATAATGATGAAGATACAAAAATTGTTGCTTAAAATTCATCAGAACAGATAGTGTTAAGCCTCTATTTCACTGAGAAAACCACATGGCATGTATATTTTCAAGTAATGGCCAGTGAAATGGGCTGTTATTTATACCAGGATATTTACTAAATCCCCAGTAAATAGGACTGTTTCGCTTTTACAGCCCTTTTAAATTGAAAATACAAATTAAAATGGCAGGATTGCATCAAATAACTACATAAAATTGTCATTTAACAACCTGAGTACATAGTTTTAGTTTTACTTAGTAATGCAACTTGTGCATGCTAATGTTTTACAAAAGTAGATCCAAAGAATTACAAAATTATCAAAAGCGAAATTTCTTGATGATTCTTCAGTAAATATAAAATGCTTTTCTAAAGGAAACAACCATAATATTACTTAAATTGAATAGACTAGTTGTGCCCCTGGATATATTGATTTGCACGTCAGTCAGCCTGTAGGTATACATGTACCAAGTCTTATCTGATCAATATCTAGAGGGTGGCCTAGTGTACTGAAACTTAGTAGGCAAGTTGGTAGTGACCATTGGATGACCGCTATCGATTTTGAGGGCAGCAGGTCAAGGTCACAGAGCTCTTTACGTAAAAAACTTTTCCAATTAATGACTAGAGAATTTGGTCTAGTGTCCTCAGACTTTGTAGGTAGGTTGATCATGACCAGTACATGACCTCTATTGATTTTGAGGTCAATAGGTCAAGGCCACAGTGACCTTTAACAGGGTTCCAGCTGTCGGTCGCCAATGGCGCCAAATGCGACAAAAAAAGAATTCTGGCGCTAAATTCTTTCAGTTGGCGAATTTTAGTGGCGCCAACAAAATAATCTCGGCAATTTCGCCGTGTCAATCAAAAATCGATCGTCGTCTGTTGGCTAGCTTACGGAAGAAGGCGGAGCTAATTAGACGCTCTTTGATAACGCGCACGTGGCCATCTCGGTCGTGATCAGAGGTGTTAATTGATAAACAATCATAAAACGAAATATGATAGACCTCGGCGAATTTATAATACGTTGTTTGTAACACGGATTTAATTAGCGTTGCTTGGTTGACACGACGCTGTGTATTGTTACTTTGTCATTCACAGATTGCGCTTCTGGCGATCATAACACAATTCATGTAAACCCGTTTTTCCGATAATCACGTGTCATAACAGACTTATAATTTCGGCATTGTTTTTTTCGGCATTGTTTTTTTGGGTCGGTAATGAAATTATTGACTTACATGGTGCAATCTCAAGTTGCAAATTGTCAATGACGTAAATTTTTTCTCTACATGAATATATCTTTGGCAATATTCGGCGCCTTCAAAACCTTCAGTATTCGTTAATACTTATCAGTACTTATTTTAAACCATTGAACATACTTTTGGACACATTTTGTTTAATTTAAAACTGTTTAAATCGCTAAAATCGAAGAAACATTAATGTACGAAAATAAGTTCACGGACATGCGAGGTCGCGAAAATATGTGTCAAACGAGGAATGCTAACTGTTACTTTCATTTTTGGGTTCATGTTGCTGCAGAACACGAACAGAAAATTATGATATGCAATCCTAGAGTATCTGTGCCATAACCATTGAAGCCTCATCCTGGCTCCAGAAAATGAAATTTTGACCCTTGAAAATTTACAAAAATGTTTGAAATAAATTTCGCATCATTTAGATCTATATACAGTGTTTGCTATCATGCAATCAAATCTTAACTACAAGTGGTATGACTCCTCTCTCCTCCAGGGTATTCTGTAGCCTTTGAAGACTAGTGGCTCCAACTTTGGAGCCATTGGCGCAAACTTTTTCTGATTGGCGAATTTGTTGGCGCAAACTAAAATTGACCCAGAGGGAACCCTGCTTTAATACAAAAGACTTCTGATCAGTATAGTTAACTCAAATTTTGTAGGTACGTTGGTCATCACCAGTAGATGACCCATATTTAATTTCAGGTCAAAGGTCAATAATTTTTATATTTCTGCTTT
This sequence comes from Saxidomus purpurata, assembly GCA_022818135.1. NCBI lineage: Eukaryota > Metazoa > Mollusca > Bivalvia > Venerida > Veneridae > Saxidomus > Saxidomus purpurata. The sequence continues at coordinate 53,038,109 of JAFMSR010000001.1, forward strand.
TTCAATTTTCACAAGCTGAACAATTTACTGACTATTTCTATTTCACAGGTGTTATAAATATGATATTACTGTTGTTATACTATATTAACCTGTTGCAAGTTCTGGTTTTGAAATGTGTCAGTCATACAGTACAATCGACCATTGTATCAGAAATACTAAAATGTCCAGCTGCTGCAAGTAAGATATCTACATGTAGTTATTGGACGTCTGGCAGTTTTCCTTTGTCTTATAATCATAGTCTTGCTTGCCAATATGACTAAGTCAATATTATAACTGCAGTATTTAATTACAGGCAAGGGAGAGGAATTCGGGTGAGCTGGCTGCCATCAAGATTATCAAACTTGAACCAGGAGATGACTTTGCTGTCATACAGCAGGAGATAGTCATGATGAAGGACTGCAAACACCCAAACATTGTAGCTTACTTCGGAAGTTATCTAAGGTGAGACAGCCATCTTCACAAGTTTCAAATACTTTATGTTTTTTTGAAGTGCTGAGCACTGTGAATATCTATTATTAAATTTCATATTCCATAGGAGAACATGATCTTGGTGTTTTAGAACATGATCTTGGTGTTTTAGAATATGATTTTGGTGTTTTAGAACATGATCTTGGTGTTTTAGAACATGAGCTTGGTTTTCACAAGTCAGTGATGTATAAATAAAAACTTGCAAGTTTAATTTCACCGCAGTTAATAATCATGGTTACAAAACAGCTTGACTGAAAGAATGATGTCCTGAAAATGCAATAGAAGTTCAGTTTTGATATGTACCTTAGTCTGTTGACAATTGTTAATCTTGGTCATTGTAATACAATACACTGGTGGTATTTCAGACCATTTTGATATATTTACAAGTTTTAAATGAAATTTAATATTAAAGAGTTATGTAGAATTTTTTAGAATATAAGTAAACACTCACACTGTTATGTTAGATATAATAGGGTTATTAGTATAGTAGCGTGATCCAGCATGCCGGATTTGCTCGAGTCGTGCGTCGGATCATACGAGTGCGTAGCACGAGTTTGATCCGACCTCGACGAGAGCTAATCCGGCTTATGGATCACATTACTATACTAATAACCCTTTTATTATATACCTATTGACACTTGTCTGCGCGAATAAACTGAATTAAAATGAAATTTTAAGCTTAAAATTAAAGAAAAACTCTTTTTAGCGCGAAATATACATATAGTTCGACGTCATTTTATTGACGTCATCGTATAAACAAATAGTAACGACCCAGTCAAAAGCGACGTTATTAACGTCATGTGCATTTTAGAGCCAATTGAATGCACTCTTACAAATTTTGCCGCGCTTTTTGTATTCCACGTACATACAATACGGAATTTTTTTCTGTCAGGCCGTATTTGATGGTTGAATATAGGCTGTATTTTTGGCAAAATAATTATAGATATATAATAAATATATATATTGTTACATATGTGGGAAAATGCTGCATAATACTATTAGAAGTAACAAAGTTTAATTCCTGAAACTAGTTTGAAGTCTCTTGTGACCATCACTTGTACATTTTTACCATTATCTAATAAATGAAAAATACAGTTTGAGTTTTGTGGTGAATTTTTACTTCATGTAAAATTGCTTATTACATGAAAGTTTGAAACTTTATGCTGATTTCAGGAGAGACAAGTTATGGATCTGTATGGAATACTGTGGTGGAGGGTCAATGCAGGATATTTATCACAGTAAGATTATTCTTTAAGTTGTAATTCCCCTAATTTAGTGGGCAATATTGTTACAAGTACTGTACATGTAGTGTTAAGTATTTGACATAATTTTACATAAAGATGTAATACAATCAGCATTAGCAGTATTGTTATAGATCTTCTTGTTTCCACATTATCTGGTCTACACATCTAGAAGTAGTTCATACATACAATATCTGGATGGCTGCATGAAGCTTCTATTTATCTCTCTGGTTACTTGCATAGCAGATACCAGATCTTGTTTAGGTACCTAATCATGTGATGGTCTGGATTTGAACACACTAACTATTACGTATTAAACGGGCACTATAGTCTATACCACTGGACAAAAAAGTAGCTGAAGTTATGCTAAAGTCTTTGTCATTGACAAAAAGTAACGTCTTGTACCATTGTTAAAGCTAAAGTTTTAGTGGGCCGGTTGAAAATCAAATCAGCAGGCTATTTTTTTAGTCACTAGATTTCTGATGTTTCATTTCCTTTGGTAAGTTCCAGATCATAATGAAGCAACTATGCAATCCTTAATGCAAGTTCAGTTTAGGATGAATACATTTCTAAATGAACACTGCCTCTGTTTGCCCTGAATAAATAATGAAGAACTTCTAATTCAAAACAGATTTTTTGAAGAGTTAAGTGTTCAGGATGGTTTAAACTGATGTTCTGTCAGAGAAATGTTAACCATGTTAAAGTAGAGATATTATATCTTTATCTCTAGTACCATACCATTAAGCACGACAGTTTTGGCCAAATGATCAAAATGATCATTACAAAATTATACTTGTTTTTTGCTCAGATGTAAAGTTACATATTTTCATACAGGGAACAAAAATATCATCACGCTGTTCAATTAATTTGGCAGATTTTGCTGGCGGCCTTGAATCGATTCAAAATCTAATGCATGTATTGGCAAAATTTTACAATACTTGCCTAGGCTAAGGCTAGCATGTAGTCAAATTATCAGAGGCTATTAAAAAAATAAAATCCTGCAACCAATTGTTTCAAAATTGGTGTTATTTAAATGCTTTAAATGACATCTAACCTCAAGCGCTGCTTAGGGAATCAGTGTTTTTGCAGGATAGTTTATGAAACTAGCAATTCAATTTGATTCCTAGCCATGTGTTATGTTCAGACAAGTGTTAAGTTGTGGGCAACATTGTCTTAAAATTGTTACTGTTACCAGAAGAAGCATAGAGTGAATACTGAAGAGGTAAACACACTTTCCATGGGCTGGGCCGGAAACTTGTTGTGTCCAAACTAGATCACACTTAGTTGGTCTACAAACTTTAATTCAGAAGCCATTTTTTTTATCTACCAATGTTAAATCAGAAATCCTGTACTTGTGGTGTTTTCGTGCTAAAACCAATGTAGGCTCTGCCTTGTTTTGATATTTTATCTGTTTAACCTTCTGAGAAGGATACACATGTGTTGAATAGCTTCCTCATTGAAATATTCATGAACTTTAAAGTGTACACTATAAAGAGTTTTTTTGCCTTTTTCAAACTTCAACATAACAAAAATAGGACTAAAGGTCAGTGTTTACAATTGATAGCTGGTTTGTTTGAATAAAGAAAAAACTATTCTAGTATTGAGTGGTTATATACCTAGGTTTTCTAATAAATTTGTATTTCATTAAGAATGCAGTACTAGAAAGACAATAGGATGCAACTTAGTGAAAAAGAGAATACAGCAGACCTTGTGTTAAAGTCAAGATTTTCTGTCCAACAACCCAATAAAAAGTACTTTTCGCAGAGTGGAAAACGTAAAATCTTGTCTCTTAAAATCATATGACCTTTTGATGGGTGACTTATACAGGTGCAGAAGGTTAAATTGTGTTACTACGGTAACCATGCATTTGGACAGGTTGATTTTAACCCGGTAAATGTACATTGTATGAGACATTTCACTAGCTTTATATTTGCTGATACCTAGATGAAATTGTTTGAGATACATACTGTAGTTCAGTCACTATGCCTTAGCAACAAGTGCAGATCATGATCAAAATGCATGTTTATGCAGACTAATCATGATCTACACTATTGCTAATTGTTATGTAACACCCATAGCTCAGTGCAGATTCAAAAATGAATCTATTTACTTCAGAAACTTAGCAAGGTTAGTAAATTAAGGTCAAAGATTTCCTTATACAGTAAACTCTGTTTATAACTAACTCCTTGGGACCATTTAAATTTGTTCCTTATATCTGTAGTTTGTTAAATCAGTATAACATTTTCATATAAAAGAAATAAAGAAAAAATTTCGGACCAAGAAAATGTGTTTCTTATAAATATCTGGATTTTTGCTATATCCAGAGTCGTTATATAGTGAGTTTACTGTATACAAAGTGGTTAATTGATTGCAGTATATTATTTCGTGCAAATTTTTCAAATCAATACTTCTTAATTTTCAGTAACTGGCCCTTTGGCTGAGCCACAGATTGCATTTATCTGCAGAGAGACACTGAAGGGATTGCATTACCTGCATTATCGTGGAAAAATGCACAGGGATATAAAGGT